>SKCR01005980.1:0-75749 GCA_019454045.1 Zanthoxylum bungeanum | reverse complement strand
GACATTCTAACCTTCTCATCTTCTGTTTGCGGACACATCTTCTTTGAAAGATGAATCCCATATTTGAATGGTATATTTGATATCTTACAGTTACCAAAATTATACCGTTCCAAGATCTTATCTATGTACGTTGAATGAGATAACCCAATCAGCTTCCTTTCTCTATCTCTATAGAGTTTTATGCCTAAAACATAGGAAGCTTCTCCCAGGTCCTTCATGGATAAATTCTTACAGAGGTAAGCTTTGACGCCTTGCATAATTCCTATATAATTCCCAATGATTAGGATGTCGTCAGCATAGAGAACTAAAAATACCACCATGCTCCCACTGGCCTTCTGATACACAGAGGATACTTTCGAATTCTTGAGAAAACCAGACAATCTAATAATCTCGTCGAATCAAAGATTCCAACTTCGTGAAGCTTGTTTAAGTCCATAAATGGACTTCTTAAGCTTATATACCATACCCGAGTTCTCACTGGATGCAAAACCCTCCGACTGTTCCATATAGATTTCTTCGTCAAGAAATCCATTTAGAAAAGCCATTTTGACATCCATTTGCCAAATCTTGTAATCATGATAAACAGCTATAGAAAGCAAAATCCTAATAGACTTAAGCATTACCACTGGCGAAAAAGTTTCATCGTAGTCGATGTCAGGTTGTTGCATGTAACCTTTTGCTACCAGTCGGGCCTTATAGGTTTCAACCTTTCCATCGGGCCCGTGCTTCCTCTTGTAAACCCATTTACAACCGATAGGAACAATTCCTTCGGGAAGCGGAACCAAGTCCCAAACTTGATTCTCATGCATTGAGTCCAACTTGGATTTCATGGCATTTTGCCACTTCACGGAGTCGATGTCCAACATCGATTCTCTATAGGTAAAAGGGCCAGTCTCTTCAACTAAGAGAAGATCGAGACTCTTTTCTTGTATCAAATACAAGCGTTCATGAGGTTTAGATACCCTTTGTGACCTACGGAGTGTGTGTGTTGAAGGTTCTTCATCTACTTGAACTTCAGGTTCCTCCGTTGGTTCATTTGTTTCAGGTTGAACTTCATCAAGTTCAACCTGTCTATGATTACCACATTTTGACAAAAATTATACCTCTAGAAATTTTACGAAGTGAGCTACGAACACATTTCGATGCTCGGTATCATAGAACAGATATCCCTTCGTATTCGAAGGATATCCAACAAAGCTAAACTCTTACCTTCGAGACGAAAAATTATCTTACTAAGTCAACCTGACATAGGCAGAACAACCCCAAACCTTAACATAATTAAGATTTGGTTTCATATCGGTTCATATCTCATATGGAGTCGTATGAACAGATTTTGAAGGAATCTTATTCAAAAGATGAGCAGCTGTTAAAAGAGAGTAGCCCTATAAGTAATATGGCAAATCTGTAAAACTCAACATAGATCGGACCATATCCATTAAAGTCTGATTTCTCCTCTCAGACACACTATTGTGGTGTGGAGTACCTGAAGGAGTATATTGAGCGAAAATCCTATTCTCCTTCATATAATCAATGAACTCACTGCTCATATATTTGCTGCCTCGATCAGATCGAAGGCATTTAATATATCGACTAGTCTATTTTTCTACTTCATTATAGAACTCTTTGAACTTTTCAAAGGTTTCTACTTTATGTCTCATCAGATAGACATAACCGTACCGTGACAGATCGTCGATAAAGGTAACAAAGTATGAATAACCACTGTAAGTAGTCTGACTTAGTGGACCACACACATAAGAATGTACGAGTTCCAGTAAGTTAGTGGCGCGATGTCCAACACCAGAAAATGAGGCTTTGGTCATCTTACCCTGAATACATGATTCACAAGTTGGATTTGGTTAAATGGTGAGATATGGTATCAAACCATTCCTAACCAATTGGGTAAAGCGTTTCACGCATATATGACCTAGCCTCATATGCCAAAGTTCAGTATTATTAACTACAGGTAAACTACGTTTATTACTCATAGTATTCAAAATATCTCTAGAAGAATACAATGTGTAATGACGATGCTCATTTGGACAATAAATGATTTGAATATTACGTTTATCATATAAATACAAAAAAACAGTTCTTAATATTAACATGATAACTTTCTGTATCTAATATAAGAAGAGATATAATATTTACTACACATCCTGGTTGGGAAATCCCTATGTCCCGAGGATCGAATCAAGCATAGAAACATAATACGAATACATCGAGGAAGTTGCGGAATACTTACATCGAGCGGTTGAGCGATGCGATGAAGAACAAAAATCTTTAAGTCCTCCTCCAAGGTGCTCGGTAGTCCACTGTTTTTGGCTCCTCTATTTTCGGACCAAGCTCCAAGCTTTTGGGTGGTGATTCCAAGCTCACGGGTTGGTTTCCCTATCACATTTGTATGTCTCCTATGTGTGCTAGCACTCTTGATTTTTGCCACAAAAATCATTATTTGCTTCTCCATGACTCACGACAGTGAGCTGAAACCAGAAGAAGAAAAACCAGCCCCTTGTGGGCGTGAGAGAGAGGAAGAGAAAATGAGAGAGAGTGTTATGTGTTGTGTTAGTTGAAATTGATTTCTAAAATCAATTAAAAACTATACCAAATTTTGAAAAGCTTTCCAAAAGTCAACACAAAATTTGGAGGCAAAAAAATGCAATAAATGCATTCCAACCACACACATCAACTATTCACATCACTCAATCAATCAAGTGACAAGTTGTCACATCACTCAAAGTGACTAATGATTTGACGCTTGATGTGACTAGCGATTTGACGCTTGATGTGACTTGCGTGCCGCACTCGAATTCAAAATGCGAATGCGCTCGCAAACACTCCCGGGCTCGGGTTCGCTAATTCCAAATTAACGAATTTTCCGTTGCGACGTAATTAAATAATTATGCCAAGCAAAATTACTATTCACGTCGCTAACGAATTAATTCTAAATTAACTCATTCGCCCGAATTAAAATCTAATTTCAATTCCGCGTCGAAATCCAATTTCGTATAATATATCGAATATATTATTTTATCGATTAATTCCAAATTAATCGTTCTCTCTCTGTAAATGATATTTTATCCCAGATAAAATATCTCTGTAATTAATCCCAGATTAATTTTCTCTCTCATCTAATTAATCCCAGATTAATAGAGTGCGAGTCATACGTCATCGGTGAATCTTCGGGAAGCGACCCATGAGATCCCCGGATATGTTGGCAGTAAATCCGGTCGTCGGACTATCCGAACACGTAAGTACCTAGTACTACGTTTGTACCGATTTACAGACAAGGTTGGCTTCTAGCAAAGCGCCATGCCTACCCAATTCTCCAGAAATATCCTTACAGAAATGAGTGATCTATATCAGGCGTAGTATACATAGTATTGCGTATTTCAATCCAGTATCAGATGTCACGTGCTAGGCCTGTGGCTGGAATTGTGTCTGCCCCATATGAAGCACATATCGGATCTCTGGTAACTAGTCTCTATATTGGATAAACATGACCTAGTCATTTTATCCCGATGACTGCAGTACATAAGAGAACCAGTTCCGTATCCTACGTGACCATCATCTCCACTATGACTGGAGTGATACTTCCGTCTTGACATCACACCCAACACACTACGATTCTCAATATACCCAGCAGAGGCGTACACAGAACCTGTTAAAGCCCTGGATGACCTAAAACCAAAAGCATATTGATTGTCACAAGTATTAGCGGTGTAAGTATCAGGTTAAGACCAAATACACCTACCCTGATTTCGGACTTCCATAGACACATAGTCATACTACCAATGGAATTCCGAGGGGTCTATCCAGAGCGAAGCTGTTTTCCGTACCATCGGTAAAACACAACCTCCTACTACACTTGCATGAGTATCCTATACCCAAATATATGAGAACTATGCCGTTATGCCCTCACAATGCGCACAAGTGTAATACTAGTCTTTTACGCATTATCGATGTCCAATCTCGATAATACTCTGACTAGGGATATTTAATGATTAATCCTTCATGGATTGATACTGTCTCATATCATCTCAATCCAGGAACTAATCATATGGACCTCCTATCATTTATACATCATGGTGATCTAATCACAAATGATAAGAGAGCAATCTCATTTGTCACATAGTTAATTTGTACAACAACACCATGATCTGTACAAATAGTGATGTTGTGGGTTATAACTGTCCAAAAATCTCCCACTTGGCCTATAGCCAGTCACTCGAGTGTCCTACACCCGAACTATGTACGGTTCGCTCAAATTACTGAGAAAAGACTTTCGTAAGCGGATTTGCATGATTATCATCTGATGCGATTTATTCGATCATCACATCGCCACAATGTATGATTCGAATGAATCAGATGAATATCGAAATATATATCTGGATCTTTGATGAGACCATTAATTCTTTAGCCTGCGCTGTAGCCTAGCTCAGCTGCTAACAGAACTATTATAATCTAATTAGATTTGTTATCGACCCAAATGGCTTCTATTGCTGCCTCAGCTGCAGCAATAATCCACTTTTGTTGTTTATTCGGTAACAGTATCTTGCTTGGAAGATTTCCAACTTACTGTTCCGTTATTCAAACTGTATAGTACCGTTGTTACGACTTATAGTCTTTTTTATCGGTTAGGAAACTTGCAACGGTGAACCCAGTCACTTCAAGTTCTCCTTCTCTATAGTATTAGATAGCATCCTTAGTTCCTCTAAGATACTAAAAGATGTTCTTCACATCAATCCAATGACTATCACTTGGATTGGCCCGATTGTGAATCCATATGCTCAAAGTGTATGAGACACCAGGTCGCGTATATTTATTAATGTACGATTTCTCGGAGAGTGTCAACAACTTTAAATCTATCCTAGTAGATCTTTATTCCTAGAATAAAGGTTGTTTCTCCCAAGAATTCTACAGAGAATTTTCTCGAAAGCCAAGCTTTCACCGATTGTATTTTATGGGAATATCATTTCCAAGAAATGATGTGTCATTATTATACAGGACATTCAATGTCAGTGCGCTCCCACTAACCTCCTTATATACACAAGAATCATTTTCGTTTTGAATTAAATCATAAACCATTATGATTACATCAAAATGATAATTCCAAGAACGCATTGCTTGCTTCAATCCATTCATGGATCGAGTAACCTGCAAACCTTGTTTGCTAGTTTTGGTACGACAAAATCGTCAGGATGTTGTAAACATCCTCCAAAAGGTTTCCGTTAAGGAAAGCGGTTTTGGCATTCAGCTGTCATATTTCATAAATGAAACATGCAGCATCTGCAAGCATTATCCAAATGGATTTACCGTGGCAACAGGTAAAAGTTTTCATCGTAATCGACATAATGTTGATAACGATACCTTTTCGCTACAAGCCTAGCTTAGTACGTTGGTATGTTTCCTTCCATGTATGTAATCCTAGAAGACTTATATAGTACCAGTAGGCCTAATGCCTTGCGGTACATCAACTAGTGTCCAAACTATGTTGATATACATGGAATCCATTTTGGACATCATGGCACTGTTGGTTTCTAATTAGGTCCCAAGAATGAAATCAAGCACAAAAATGCATGTGAATACAACAAAGGAGAATGGCGAAAATATACTAACAATGATCGGTTTGGATGCTACGAAGAACACAAGCCTTTTCAGCCCTCATTGAAGCTCGGCAGTGGCTTCTCCTTGCAGTGGACTGCTCGGTTTTGGTCTCTTTTACTCCTCCAAGATTCGGCCATTGATGACCTCCATTGAAGCTCCAAGCTTCAAGCTTCAAAAATGATTCCATGCACATGTGTTCACTGCCCTATCACCTTTGTATTAACCCATTTGTGTGCTAGCACCTTGTCTTCTTCCTTGCTTCTCACGGCCAAGCCAAGATCTTGAAGAAGAAGAAGAAGAAACGGCTCAAAGCCGAGAGAGAAGTGGAGGGAAGTAAAGGTTTCCTAGAAACCGATTGGGAGAGAGAGAGAAAGAAAATGTAAAAGGTGTTTGATATATTTGTTTTTCCAAAAAACAAATACCAAAACCCTTTACAAATTTCAAAAAGCAAAAGTCAAAAGCAAAAGCAATTAAATGCTTTCCAACTACTACATCAATCAATCAAATTGTCACATCACTCAAAGTGACATGTGATTTGACGCTTGATGTGACTAGCGATTTGACGCTTGATGTGACTTGCATGCCGTACTCAGATTCAAAATGCGAATGCGCTCGCAAACACTCTCGGGCTCGGGTTCGCTAATTCCAAATTAACGAATTTTCCGTTGCGATGTAATTAAATGATTATGCCTAGCAAAATCACTATTCACGTCGATAATGAATTAATTCTAAATTAACTCGTTCGCCCGAATTAAAATCCAATTTCAATTCTGCGTCGAAATCCAATTTCGTATAATATATCAAATATATTATTTTATCGATTAATTCCAAATTAATCGTTCTCTCTCTTTAATTAATATTTTATGCCAGATAAAATATCTCTGTAATTAATCTCAGATTAATTTTCTCTCTCATCTAATTAATCCCAGATAAATAAAGTGCGAGTCATACATCATCGGTGAATCTTCGGGAAGCGACCCATGAGATCCCCGTACGAAGCACATATCAGATGTCTGGTAACTAGTCTCTATAATCAGATATACATGACCTAGTTATAATATTCCGATAGCTCGAGCATTTAAGGGAACAAGTTCCGTATCCTATGTGACCATCATCTCCACTATGACTGGAGTGATACTTCCATCTCGACATCACACCCAATACACTACGATTCTCAATATACCCAGCATTGGCATACACAGAACCTGTTAAAGTCCTGGACGACCACAACCAAAGTATATTGATTGTCGCAAGTATTAGCGGTGCAAGTCTCAGGTTAAGACCAAATACACATACCCTGATTGCAGACTCCCATAGACACATAGTCATACTACCAATGGGATTCCTCGGGGTCTATCCAGAGCGAAGCTGTTTCCCGTACCATCGGTAAAACACAACCTCATATCACACTTGTATGAGTATCCTATACCCAAATATATGAGAACTATGCCGTTGTGCCCTCACAACACGCACAAGTGTAATACTAGTCTTTTACGCATTATCGATTTCCAATCTTGATAATACTCTGACTAGGGATATTTAATGATTTATCCTTCGTGGACTGATACTGTCTCATATCATTCTCCGTCCAGGAACAAATCACAAGGACCTCTCATCATTTATATATATAGGTGATCTAATCATAAATGATAAGAGTGCAATCTCCTTTGTCACATAATTAATTTGACAACAACACAATGATCTGTACAAATAGTGACGCTATGGGTCATAATTGTCCAACAATCTCCCACTTGGCGTATAGCCAGTCACTTGAGTGTCTGATACTCGAACCATGTACGGTTGGCTCAAACTGCTGAGAAAAGGTTTTCGTCAGCGGATTTGTATGATTATCATCTGATGCGATTTATTCGATCATCATATCGCCACGATATATGATCGAACGAATCAGATGAATATCAAAGTATGTATCTGGATCGTTGATGAGACCATTAATTCTTTAGCATGTGATGACACCTAGCTAAGCTGCTAACAGAACTATATCTAATCTAATTAGATTTGTTATTGACCCAGATGGCTTCTATTGTTGCCTCAACTGCTGCAATTAACCCGCATTTGTTGTTTATTCGGTAACAGTATCTTGCTTGGAAGATTTCCAGCTCACTATACAGTTATTCAAACTTTTATAGTACCGTTGTTATGACTTATAGTCGTTTTCATGAAAGCCAAGCTTTCACCGATTATATTATGGGAATATCATTTCCAAGAAATGATATATCATCGTTACTCAGGACATTCACTGTCAGTGCGCTCCCACTAACCTCCTTATATACACAAGAATTATTTTCGTTTTGAATTAAATCATACATCATTATGATTACATCAAAATGATAATTCCAAGAACTTAACGCTTGCTTCAATCCATCTATGGATCGAATAACCTACAAACCTAGTTTGCTTGTTATGGTTCGACAAAATCGTCAGGATGTGTAAACGTCCTCCGAAAAGTTTCCGTTAAGGAAAGCGATTTTGGCATTCAGCTGCCACATTTCATGAATGAAACATGCAGCATTAGCAATAATTTTCGAAATGGATTTGTCGTGGCAACATGTAAAAGGTTTCGTCGTAATCAACACAATGTTGATAACTCTACCTTTCGCTACAAGCCTAGCTTAGTACGATGGTATGTTGCCATCCATGTATGTCTTCCTTAAAGACTTATTTAGTACCAATAGGCACAATACCTTGCGGTATGTCAACTAGTATCCAAACATAGTTGATATACATGGTATCCATATCGGAAATTATGGCACTTTGCCATAATAGGGAGTCGATACCTTGTATCACTTCCTCATACGTAGTCAGTTGGTGTTCCTAAAAAGATTGACATCTTTACGAGGTTAGATCAGAAACCCATACCCCAGGCTATTTTCTGACTCTTTCCGACTTACGCGGTTCTTGTGTATTCGAAGATTATTGGTATAGTTTCATCCTTGATGAACTATTTATGTTCCATTAGGATTCGACACCTTGAACAGTATTACTCCGATTTTCATCGAGTTTTACTATCCTTCCATTTACGACTGCATATCGGTATTCCTCTTAGGAAAACCGCATGGTGAGCAACAATCTAATTGTTCTCTTATGAGGTGTATAAGTACAATACTTATGGTATCCCTAGGATAACCTACAATTGACACTAATCCAATTTGGGTTCTAGTTTGGTATCATCCAAAGATATGCCAAACATACCCAAATATTCAGGAATGTGAAACCCGTTTCTTTCCCGTTCATATCTAATATGAAATATGTCTAATAGATTTTAATGGAACCTTATTCTAAATAAGTTCTTGCACTGTAAATGCTTATCCGTTGAAGAAAATGGTAGCTCAGAGCGACTCATGATTAACCTTATCATGTCCAATAAAATTCGGTTTATCCTGTCGGTCACACCGTCAAATTGACGTGTTCCGGGAGGAGTCCTCATTGAAAGAATACTATACTCTTTCAAGTATATGAGAAACTTATTGCTTGAGTATTTTCCATTATGGTTTTACCGTGACGGTTTAATACTTTAACCGATCTGTTTGTCTATTTCGTGTCGAAACTCTAAAAGTTTCTGATTTGTGTTCTTCAAAAGAAACACACAACCATAACGCGATGCCACATCCGTATAGGTCACGAAATATTCATATCCACCTCTAGCCTAGCTAGACATGGGCCCACTTGCGTCACTATGACCGAGGGCTGGCAGATCGATGGCACTTGCACTTTTACCAAGTAAATATTGTTTTAGGCACTTTGCCCAATAAACTAGATTCGTAGACTTTATTTGATTGGAATCAAATCAATCATAGTACCCACTCTTCAAAAGTGTGAATATACGAGTCTTGTTTAATTGTTTCCTAGACAATAATGCCATATTCAAGTTTCAACCTGATCAAATCAGTTTGAGCTATTTGTTTGTCATGTTATACGTGTGAGATTTATTTATATTCTAAATATAAATTCTGTTATTCACATCTAATGTGTTTATCTCAATATCATCTTTATATAATAAAACATTTTAGTGTTCTAGAATATAAAGGTATATCCGCAACGAATTATACACTGATATAGAGATAATATTTCCAGTCAAACTAGTTACATTATAACAGTTTCCTAATTTACGTACATACCCAAAGGGTAGTTCCTAAACTTAGGTATCTACAGTTAAAACAGCGACTTTCGTCCCGTTTACAATTCGCAGATATAATCTCAATAGAAGTCAGTATCCTGCTCATAGCAGATTCTGAACATCAGTACATATTTATGTACCACACTAAGTATCTAAAATCCAATTTTAATACTAGTTGTGAACATATTTATGATAAACATATTTGAAGTCAGAGCCTTGCTCGTCTTCAATTCCTTCTTGGGATATGTCATTTTATCTTCCCAGAAGATTATAACGATTTTCCCTTTGCCTTTTTCACATTTCAGAAGCCTTTGGCCAAGCCTTGGCCTTTTGGAATATCGAAGTAAGATGCTCCTTGCGCTACTTGCATTATTGCAAACTTTGGCTTTGTCTCCTTGAGTATAGCCATTAACTCTCCAAGAGTTTACTATTGTAATAAAAGTACTTCTAAGATCTAATCTATGAAGATCCTTTAATTTCATTATCATACTTTAGAGATCTAATCCTTAGTTCTAATAAAGAAATTAAGGAGTCTATGACAAGTATAATGGATTAAGCACTAAAGTTATCATTACATGAATATTCCAAATATCATGTTCCACTTATTTGCTTAACTCCGGGCTTAGGCATAATATGTTATTTTATCAAATAAAGTAACTTATTATTTTCCAGGACCATCCTGAAATTATTCCCAATTTGAAAATTAAACCATTTAAATACATTTTCCCGAGGATTATGTTTTAAATGTCAATCTTTCAATTATATCTTGATTCTAATAGTCCAACAATTTAATCAACGATTTGTGGTACTTATATTATAATGATTATTATAGTCCAACTATAAAATCAAATATAATTTGAAATTAATTAATTCAAATATATTGATTACTATAATCCAATTATATAATCAACATAATACAGTCCAACTGCTTTAATTAAAACAACAATTAAATATTAGTCCAACTTGTTGGACAATTATGACCCATAGCGTCACTATTTGTACAGATCATGGTGTTGTTGTACAAATTAACTATGTGACAAATGAGATTGCACTCTTATCATTTGTGATTAGATCACCTAGATATATAAATGATAGGAGGTCCCTATGATTTGTTCCTGGATGGAGAATGATATGAGACAGTATCAGTCCACGAAGGATAAATCATTAAATATCCATAGTCAGAGTATTATCGAGATTGGACATCGATAAATACATAAAAGACTAGTATTACACTTGTGCACGTTTGTGAGGGCACAACAGCATAGTTCTCATATATTTGGGTATATGATACTCATGCAAGTGTAATAGGAGGTTGTGTTTTACCGATGGTACGGGAAACAGCTTCGCTGTGGATAGACCCCCCGCGGAATCTCATTGGTAGTATGACTATGTGTCTATGAGAGTCTGCAATCAGGTAGGTGTATTTGGTCTTAACCTGAGACTTGCACCGCTAATACATACGATAATCAATATACTTTAGTTGAGGTCGTCCAAGGCTTTAACCGGTTCTGTGTACGCCGATGCTGGGTATATTGGGACGTAGTGTGTTGGGTGTGATGTCAAGACGGAAGTGTCACTCCAGTCATATGGAGATGATGGTCACGTAGGATACGGAACTTGTTCTCTTAAATGCTCGAGCTATCGGGATATTATGACAAGGTCATGAATATCCGATTTATAGAGACTAGTTACCAGACATCCGATATGTGCTTCGTACGGGGCAGACACAATTCCAGCCCCAGGCCTAGCACGTGAACATCCGATACTGGACAGAAATACGCAATACTACTCGGTATACTACGCTTGATATAGATCACATATTCCTATAAGGATATTTCTGGAGAATTGGGTAGACATGGCGCTTTGCTAGAAGCCAACCTTGTCTTGTAAATCGGTGCAAACGTAGTACGAGGTACTTACGTGTTAGATAGTCCGACAACCGTATTTACTACCAACATATCCGGGGATCTCATGGGTCGCTTCCCAAAGATTCACCGATGACGTATGACTCGCACTTTAATTAATCTGGGATTAATTTGAAGAGAGAGAAAATTAATCTGGGATTAATTGCAGAGATATTTTATCTGGGATAAAATATCGTTTAAAGAGAGAGACCGATTAATTTAGAATTAATCGATAAAATAATATATATTCGATATATTATGCGAAATTGGATTTCGACGCGGAATTAAAATTAGATTTTAATTCGGGCGAACGAGTTAATTTAGAATTAATTCGTTAGCGAAGTGAATAGTGAATTCGCTAGGCGTAATCATTTAATTACAACGCAACGAAAAATTCGTTAATTTAGAATTAGCGAACCCGAGCCCGAGAGTGATTGCGAGCGCATTCACATTTCGAATTCGAGCGCGGCACGCAAGTCACATCAAGCGTCAAATCGCTAGTCGCATCAATCGTCAAATCACTTGTCGCTTTGAGTGATGTGACATGACATGTTGTCACTTTATTAAAGTGATGTGAGTTGATGTGAATAGTGATGTGGTAGTTGAAAAGCAATTTTTGCTTTTTGCTTTTTGACTTTTACTTTTTTGAAAAGTAAAAAGGGATTTATTAAATAGAATTTGAAAAAAGTGGTAAATGGTTTTTAATTAATTTTGGAAATTACAAAACCTATTACACACCTTTTTCTTTCTCTCTCTCATCATTTTCACGTTTTCCCCTCTCTCTCTCCTCCCCTCACACACGGCTAGAGCCATTTCTTATTCTTCTCCATTTTGGTCACTGCCGAATTGAAAGAGAAGCAAGTGAGAGTGTTTTGTTGCAAAACAAAAGTGCTAGCACACCTAGAGTCATCCTAAGGTGTTAGGGCAGTGTTCTTATGAGCTTGGAATCTACTTTGGAGCTTAAGCTTGGAGCTTTCATGGTGTTCATCAATGGCCGATTTTTGGAGACACAAAGAGACCAAAACCGAGCCATCCACTGCCTTTGGGAGCCATTACCGAGCCATCTTGGAGGAAGAAAGGCTTGTGTTCCTTGAAGCATCCAAACCAATCATTGTGAGTATATGTTTCCGCCATTCTCCTTTGATGTTTTCATGCATTTTTCATGCTTATTTGATGGATCTTGAGACCTAATAAGAAACCAACAATGGTATCAAAGCTTACATCAAGCATGAAACTTTAGGGTTTTAAAATTGGGTAAACTCGATTTGAGCATCAAATGGTTAAATTGTTTGATATAGTATACTTGAATGAGGTTGAATTGATGTTGTGCATGATCAATTTCAAGAAATTTGGTTGGATCCATTTTTCCCCAAATTTTGGGCATGGCCGAATTTAAAGAAATTAATTAAAAGCCCATTGGACTTTAATTAAATAAACATTAGATGTTAATCGGGCTTAGAGACCCGTTGCGATTAAATTTGGAATTTAAATCGTAAAGGTTCGTTAATAAAAGTGTAATATTTAATTTGGAATTAAATAGTGAATTAGAATTAAATGCGTATTAAATTGGATTTAATTATGTAGTTTAATTTAATTCGAGAATTCGTACTTTGAGTACTTATTCGCAAAACGAGTTTGACTCGAGCAAAAATCAAATCGTTGTTTGAACATTTGATGATCACTAATTACCAGATTAATTAATTGGATTAGATTGATTGATACATGCTTGTATGAATACATGGTTGCGATGCATGAATAATGTATATCGGATGGATATTAGATGGGTGGGGCAATTTTAGAAATTGTTGTAATAAATTTGATTTATTAATTGGACCTGCGTGTACAGCCTTATCACCTCTATACTCTTTGTATCTCTTCTCACCTATTCCCCTCAATGTAAATGAGGTTTCTTTAGAAGTGTAGTGTAACGGGTAGAAGTAAATACATGTGCTAGTTGGAGAGAGAAAATGAGAGATTTGATATAGGATCAATGTAAAGTATCCATCCGCATATCATTATTATTTTATTTCATATGCGCTTTATTATGTGTTAAGAATGCATGTTTAAGGATGTATGATGATGAGACCTTAACAAAGATAATAAATTGGTTGCCAATTTGCACGCGAAAAACCCTCGTTCAATATTAAGCGTCTTTCCTTCTATTGGGTGATTCTCACTCAAGATCCTAGACATCATTGGTTTGTTGGCCAAAGTCAAGGCCTTTGTCTGTCGAAGATGTGTTTGAATCACGAAGGCTTTGTTCCATATCGGTATCTTGTCCAAGTTGTGGTTTGTTGGCCAAAGTCAAGACCACTTCTTGTCCATCGACATTGATTACGAAGCTTTCCATGGTTAATGGGTCTCGCTTGATTGGGATCACTAAGTTTGTTGTGCCAAAGCCAAGGCTTAGTTGATTCAGAGGAAAAAGGTTAGGTAATACATTGGATGTATTGGCATATATAAGATATATGTTTCGGACTTGGATGTCCCCCTACCGGATCTAGGAATTGGATTAGATCCAATCGATCTTAGAGATCTACCTAGTTAATTATCATACAATTTGTTGGCCAAAGTCAAGATTGTGTGATATTTAACGGGATCCTAGCCCACTAGGAAACGCGGTTTCCCGAGTACTCGACAGAGGGTTAGAGGCTCGCCGAAAAATAGTGGGAGGCAAGAATTGAATTTGCAATATTCGTTCAATTACTCGTCATATGCGCTCATTTAAATTATTTTGTCTTTAGATTAAATGTTAGTTGGCTTGGACTAATATTTAAATTGTTGTTTTAATTAACAGTTGGACTGTATTATAGTTGATTATATATATAATTGGATTATATTAATCAATATATTTGAATTATTAATTTCAGTTTACAGTTGATTTTATAATTGGATTATAGTAATCAATGTAATTGAGGTTAATTAATTTAGATTATATAGTTGGACTATTATAATCATTATAATAAATAGTACCACAAATCGTTGATTAAATAGTTGGACTATTAGAATCAATATATAAAAATGAAAGATTAGTGTTTAAGACATAATCCTGGGTGAAAATGTATTTAAACGACTTTAATTTTCAAATTGTGAATAAATTTCAGGATGGTCCTGGAAAAATAATAAGTTATTTTATTTGATAAAATAATATATTAAGTCTAAGCCTAGAGTTAAGCAAATAAGTGGAACATGATATTTGAATATTCATGTAATGATAACTTTATTGCTTAATCCATAATACTTGTCATATAGACTCCTTAATTTCTTTATCAGAACTAAGGATTATATTCTTAAAGTATGATATTGAAATTGAAGGATATTCAAAGATTAGATCTTAGAAGTACTTTTAAAATTGCAATAAATAATTCTTGGAGAATTAATGACTATTCTCAAGGAGACAAAGTCAAAGTTTACAATTAGGCAAGTAGCGCAAGGCGCACCTTACTTCCATATTCTAGAAACCCGAGGCTTGGCCAAAGGTTACTGGAATGTTGAAAAAGGGCAAAGGCAAAATCATTATAATCTTCTAGGAAGATAAAAGGACATATCCCAAGAAGGAATTGAAGACGAGCAAGGCTCTGACTTCAAAAATGATTGTCATAATTATGTTCAACAGCTAGTATTAAAATTAGATTTTAGATACTTAGTGTGGTACATAAAATATATATATTGATGTTCAGAATCTGTTTTGAACATGATACTGACTTCGATTGAGAATTATCTGCGAATTGGAAACGGGACGAAAGTCGCTGTTTTAACCGTAGATAGCCAAATTTAGGAACTACTCTCAGGTGTGTACCTAAATTTGGAAACTGTTATAATATAACTAGTTTGACTAGAAACATTATGTTCATATCGCGTATAACCCGCTGCAGGTGTACCTTTATATTCTAGAACACTAAAGTGTTTCATTAAATAAAGATGATTTTGAGATAAACACATTAAATGTGAATACAGAATTTATATTTTGAATATAAATAATATCTCAATATATAACATGACAAATAAATAGCTCAAACTAATTTGATCAATTAAGAAACTTAATTGTGGCATAGTTGTCAGGGACACTATCAAACAAGAATCGTATATCCGCACTTTTGAAGAGCGGGTACCATGACTAATTTGATTTCAATCAAATAAAGTCTACGAATCTAGTTTATTGAGCAAAGCGCCTAAAACACTATTTACTTGGTAAAAGTGTCAGTGACACCAATCTGTTAGCCCTAGTTCATAGTGAAGCAAGTGGGCCCATGTCTAGCTAGGCTAGATATTGATATGATATTTCGTGACCTTTACGGATGTGGCATCGCGTATAGTTATGTGTTTCTTTTGAAACACAAATCGGAAACTTTCAAGTTTCGACATGAAATAGACAAACAGATCGGCTAAAGTATAAAACCGCCACGGTAAGACCGTAATAGAAAATACTTAAGCAATAAGTTTCTAGTATACTTGAAAGAGTATAGTATTCTTTCAAATGAGGACTCCTCCCGGAACACGTCAGTTTGACGGTGTGTCTGAATAGGATTAACCGAATTTTGTTAGACATAATAAGGTTAATCGCGAGTCGCTCTGAGCTACCATTTCCTTCAACGGATACGCTAAACAGTGCAAGAACTTATTTAGAATAAGGTTCCATAAAATATTTGTTTAACAGATAACATATTAGATATGAACAGGAAAGAAACTAGGTTTCTCACTCCTGATGATTTGGGATGCTAGGCATACGTTTGGATGATACCAAACAAGAACCCAAATTGGATAAGTGCCTAATGTAGGTAATCATAGGGATACCATAAGTATTGTACTTATACACCTCACCACAGAATAATTAGATTATTGCTCACCATGCGGTTTTCCTGATAGGAATACCGAAATGCAGTGGTAAGTGGGAGGATAGTATAACTCGATGAAAATCGAAGTAATACTGTTCAAGGCACCGAATCTTAATGGAACATAAATAGTTCATCAAGGATGAGACTATTACCATTAATCTTCGAATACACAAGAACCGCGTAGGTCGGAGAGAGTCAGAAAACAACCTGGGTATGAGTTTCTGATCTCACCTCATAAAGATGTCCATCTTATTGAGGGATACCAACTGACTACGTATGAGGATGTGATACAAGGTATCGACTCCTTATTATGACAAAGTGTCATGAGTCTGAAATGGATTCCATGTAAATTAACCAGTTTGGATACTAGTTAATCTACCACAAGGAATTATGCCTATTGGTACTTTATGAGTCTTCAAGGAAGACGTACATGGATGGCAACATACCAACGTACTAAGCTAGGCTTGTAGCGGAAATGTATCGTTACCACATTGTGTTGATTACTATTCAACCTTTTACCTGTTGCCACGGTACATCCATTTGTATAATGCTTGTTATTCGATCCATGTTTGGATTGAAGCAAGCATTAAGTTCTTGGAACTATCACTTTGATGTAATCATAATAGTTTATGATTTAATTCAAAACGAAAAGATTCTTGTGTATATAAGAGGGTTAGTGGGAGCGCACTGACAGTGGCTGTCCTATATAAAATAATGATAATACGTCATTTCTTGGAAATGATATTTCCATAAAATAACTATCGGCGAAAGCTTGGCTTTCGGAATACTCTCTGAGAAACAGTACATTGAAAAATGTACGCGACCTGGTGTCTCATACGCTTTAAGCATATGGATTCACAAACAGGCCAATCCAAGTGATAGTCACTGGATTGATGTTAAGAACATCCGTTAGTATCTTAGAGAACTAAGGATGTTGTCTTAGTCTATGGAAAGGGGAACTTGAAGTGACTGTGGTCACTGTAGCAAGTTTCCTATAACCGATAAAGACGACTAAAACTCACAACGGTACTATACAGTTTGAAGAACGGTACAGTGAGCTGGAAACCTTCCAAGCAAGATACTGTTACCGAATAAACAAAAAATGCGGGTTAATTGCAGTAGCTGAAGCAGCAATAGAAGCCATCTGGGTCAATAACAAATCTAATTAGATTAGATATAGTTCTGTTAGCAGCTGAGCTAGGCGTCAGCACATGCTAAAGAATTAATGGTCTCATCAACGATCCAAATATATACTTCGATATTCATATGATTCGTTCGGATCATACATCGTGGCGATGTGATGATCGAATAAATCGCATCAGACAATAATCATGATAATCCGCTGAAGAAAGCTTTTCTCAGCAGTTTGAGCCAACCGTACATAGTTCGGGTGTCAGAGACTCGAGTGACTGGATATAGGCCAAGTGGGAGATTGTTGGACAATTATGACCCATAGCGTCACTATTTGTACAGCATGGTGTTGTTGTACAAATTAACTATGTGACAAATGAGATTGCACTCTTATCATTTGTGATTAGATCACCTAGATATATAAATGATAGGAGGTCCCTATGATTTGTTCCTGGACGGAGAATGATATGAGACGTATCAGTCCACGAAGGATAAATCATTAAATATCCCTAGTCAGAGTATTATCGAGATTGGACATCGATAATACACAAAAGACTAGTATTACACTTGTGCACGATTGTGAGGGCACAACGACATAGTTCTCATATATTTGAGTATATGATACTCACGCAAGTGTAATATGAGGTTGTGTTTGTCCGATGGTACGGGAAACAGCTTCGCTCTTGGATAGACCCCCCGTGGAATCCATTGGTAGTATGACTATATGTCTATGGGAGTCTGCAATCAGGGTAGGTGTATTTGGTCTTAACCGAGACTAGCACCGCTAACACATACGATAATCAATATACTTTAGTTGAGGTCGTCCAGGGCTTAAACCGGTTCTGTGTACGCCGATGCTGGGTATATTGGGAATCGTAGTGTGTTGGGTGTGATGTCAAGACGAAAGTGTCACTCCAGTCATATGGAGATGATGGTCACGTAGGATACGGAACTTGTTCTCTTAAATGCTCAAGCTATCGGGATATTATGACAAGGTCATGAATATCCGATTATAAAGACTAGTTACCAGACATCCGATATGTGCTTCGTACGGGGCAGACACAATTCCAGCCCCAGGCCTAGCACGTGAACATCCGATACTGGACAGAAATACGCAATACTTCGGTATACTACGCTTGATATAGATCACATATTCCTATAAGGATATTTCTGGAGAATTGGGTAGGCATGGCGCTTTGCTAGAAGCCAACCTTGTCTTGTAAATCGGTGCAAACGTAGTACGAAGTACTTACGTGTTCGGATAGTCCGACAACCGTATTTATTGCCAACATATCCGAGGATCTCATGGGTCGCTTCCCAAAGATTCACCGATGACGTATGACTCGCACTTTAATTAATCTGGGATTAATTTGAAGAGAGAGAAAATTAATCTGGGATTAATTGCGGAGATATTTTATCTGGGATAAAATATCGTTTAAAGAGAGAGAACGATTAATTTAGAATTAATCGATAAAATAATATTATTCGATATATTTTGCGAAATTGGATTTCGACGTGGAATTAATATTATATTTTAATTCGGGCGAACGAGTTAATTTAGAATTAATTCGTTAGCGAAGTGAATAGTGAATTCGCTAGGCGTAATCATTTAATTACAACGCATGGAAAATTCGTTAATTTAGAATTAGCGAACCCGAGCCCGAGAGTGATTGCGAGCGCATTCGCATTTCGAATTCGAGCGCGACACGCAAGTCACATCAAGCATCAAATCGCTAGTCGCATCAATCGTCAAATCACTTGTCGCTTTGAGTGATGTGACATGACATGTTGTCACTTTATTAAAGTGATGTGAGTTGATGTGAATAGTGATGTGGTAGTTGAAAAGCAATTTTTGCTTTTTGCTTTTTGACTTTTACTTTTTTGAAAAGTAAAAGGGATTTATTAAATAGAAATTGAAAAAAGTGGTAAATGGTTTTTAATTAATTTTAGAAATTACAAAACCTATTACACTTTTTTCTTTCTCTCTCTCATCATTTTCACTGTTTCCAACTCTCTCTCCTTCCCTCACACACGGCTTAGAGCCATTCTTCTTCTTCTCCATTTTGGTCACTGCCGAATTGAAAGAGAAGCAGTGAGAGTGTTTTGTTGCAAAACAAAAGTGCTAGCACACCTAGAGTCATCCTAAGGTGTTAGGGCAGTGTTCTTGTGAGCTTGGAATCTACTTTGGAGCTTGAAGCTTGGAGCTTTCATGGTGTTCATCAATGGCCGATTTTTGGAGACACAAAGAGGACCAAAACCGAGCCATCCACTGCCTTTGGGAGCCATTGCCGAGCCATCTTGGAGGAAGAAAAGGCTTGTGTTCCTTGAAGCATCCAAACCAATCATTGTGAGTATATGTTTCCCCGCCATTCTCCTTTGATGTATCATGCATTTTTCATGCTTATTTGATGGATCTTGGGACCTAATAAGAAACCAACACAACTAATATATTAATTTATATGACGAATGATATTTGAATGAGCGCGTATGACAAGTAATTAAATGAATATTGCAATTCAATTCTTGCCTCCCACTATTTTCGCGGCGAGCCTCTAACCCTCTGTCGAGTACTCGAGAAACCGTGTTTCCTAGTGGGCTAGGATCCCGTTAAATATCACACAATCTTGACTTTGGCCAACAAATTATATGATAATTACTAGGTAGATCTCTAAGATCAATTGGATCCAATCCAATTCCTAGATCCATAGGGGGACATCCAGGTCCGAAACATATATCTTATATATGCCAAATATCCATATATTACTACCTAACCTTTTTCCTCTGAATCAACTAAGCCTTGGCTTGGCACAAAAAACTTAGTGATCCCAGTTAAGCGCGACCCATTGACCATGGAAAGCTTCGTAATCAATGTCGATGGACAAGAAGTGGTCTTGACTTTGGCCAACAAACCACAACTTGGACAAGACACCAATATGGAACAAAGCTCTCGTGATTCAAACACATCCTCGACGGACAAAGGCCTTGAATTTGGCCAACAAGCCAATGCCAGTCTTGGATCTTGAGTGGGAATCACTTAATGGAAGGAAAAAACGCTTAATATTTGTGAGGGTTTTTCGCGTGCAAATTGGCAACCAATTTATTATCTTTGTTAAGGTCTCATCATCATACACCCTTAAACATGCATTCTAAACACATAATAAGGCGCGTAAATAAATAAAGTAATAATGATATGCGGATGGATACTTAACACATTGATCGTAGATCAAATCTCTCACTTTCCTCTCTCCCGCTAGCACAAGTATTACTTATACCCGTTACATAACACTTCTAAAGAAACCTCATTTACATTGAGGGGAATAGGTGAGAAGAGAATACAAAGAGTATGGAGGTGATAAGGCTGGACACGCAGGTCTAATTAATAAATCAAATTTATTACAATTTCCAAAATTGCCCCACCCATCTAATATCCATCCGATATACATCATTCATGCATCGCAACCATGTATTCACACAAGCATGTTATCAATCAATCTAATCCAATTAATTAATCTGATAATTAGTGATCATCCAATGTTCAAACAACGATTTGATTTTGTGCGAGTCAAACTCGTTTGGCGAATAAGTACTTAAAGTACGAATTCTTGAATTAAATTAAACAACAAAATTAAATCCAATTCAATTTGTATTTAATACTAATTCAGTATTTAATTCCAAATTAAATATTACACTTTATTAACGAACCTTTACGACTTAAATTCCAAATTCAATCGTTACGGGTCTCAAATCCCGATTAACATCCAATGTTTATTTAATTAAAGTCCAATGGGCTTTTAATTAATTTCTTTTTAAGGCGTGGACTTTTGGTCAACTCGGGTCAAAACCAATAACCAAAATCCAATCCGGGATTTACCCCATAAGCCCAGAAATCAATTTTGGCCCATTAGGCCCAATTAAATAATTAAGGTCCATTAAGTCATAATTGGACTTTATGGATGCGGTTTTGGGCCCAATTGGATCCAACCAATTGGCATAAACCTAACTTGGTACAACCAAGCCCAAAAGCCCAATTACAACCTTTAAGGCCCAATCCAATTTAAAACCAATTAATTAAATTATAAAATTCCAAATTCCACAATTAATTAACCTAAGTGTAATACACAATTAATCACCCAATTAAAATTTCTAAAACATCAATTAGCCTAATTAATCATGCACTTTAACATCAAATAGTGTCCAACACAATTTAATCAAAATCAAACCCATTTTCATGCTTCAATCCTTCTCGGCAATTAGGGGTTTTCAATCCGATTCGGTTTCAATCCAATTGAATCCACAATCATCATTTCCCAAATCATTTCAACTCATCCAATGAATCAAAATCAAAAAATCACCATGAATTTTTATATCACTATGAATTCGGCCAAGCCATAATTTGGGGAAAAATTGTTCAATTCAAAATTCAATCCAATTAAACCTCAAATCAACATTACCCAATTGTTTTAAGTCATCCAATGATCAAAAAAAAAAAAACCAAGACAATTAGGGTTTATCCATTTTCGGCCAAGCCAAAGCTTTTGGGGAAAATTGATCCAATCCAATTTTCTTGAAATTGATCATGCACAACTTCAATTTAACCAATTCATGCTCAAATCGATTTTGCCCAATTTTAAACCCTAAAAATTTCATGCTTAATATAAGCTTAAGATACCATTGTTGGTTTCTAATTAGGTCCCAAGAATGAAATCAAGCACAAAAACGCATGTGAATACAACAAAGGAGAATGGCAGAAACATACTCACAATGATCGGTTTGGATGCTACGAAGAACACTGGCCTTTTCAGCCATCCTTGAAGCTCGGCAGTGGCTTCTCCTTGCAGTGGACTGCTCGGTTTTGGTCTCTTTTACTCCTCCAAGATTCGGCCGTTGATGACCTCCATTGAAGCTCCAAGCTTCAAGCTTCAAAAACGATTCCATGCAAATGTGTTCACTGCCCTATCACCTTTGTATTAACCCATTTGTGTGCTAGCACCTTGTCTTTTTCCTTGCTTCTCACGGCCAAGTCAAGATCTTGAAGAAGAAGAAGAATAAACGGCTCAAAGCCGAGAGAGAAGTGGAGGGAAGTAAAGGTTTCCTAGAAACCGATTGGGAGAGAGAGAGAAAGAAAATGTAAAAGGTGTTTAATATATTTGTTTTTCCAAAAAAACAAATACCAAAACCCTTTAAAAATTTCAAAAAGAAAAAGTCAAAAGCAAAAGCAATTAAATGCTTTCCAACTACTACATCAATCAATCAAATTGTCACATCACTCAAAGTGACATGTGATTTGACGCTTGATGTGACTAGCGATTTGACGCTTGATGTGACTTGCATGTCGTACTCAGATTCAAAATGCGAATGCGCTCGCAAACACTCTCGGGCTCGGGTTCGCTAATTCCAAATTAACGAATTTTCCGTTGCGACGTAATTAAATGATTATGCCTAGCGAAATCACTATTCACGTCGATAACGAATTAATTCTAAATTAACTCGTTCGCCCGAATTAAAATCCAATTTCATTCTGCGTCGAAATCCAATTTCGTATAATATATCAAATATATTATTTTATCGATTAATTCCAAATTAATCATTCTCTCTCTTTAATTAATATTTTATCCCAGATAAAATATCTCTGTAATCAATCTCAGATTAATTTTCTCTCTCATCTAATTAATCCCAGATTAATAAAGTGTGAGTCATACATCATCGGTGAATCTTCGGGAAACGACCCATGAGATCCCATGATATGTTGGCAGTAAATACGATCGTCGGACTATCCGAACACGTAAGTACCTAGTACTACGTTTGTACCGATTTACAAGACAAGGTTGGCTTCTAGCAAAGCGCCATGCCTACCCAATTCTCCAGAAATATCCTTATAGGAATATGTGATCTATATCAGGCATAATATAGGTAGTATTGTGTATGTCGATCCAGTATCGGATGATCACGTGCTAGGCCTGGGGCTGGAATTGTGTCTGCCCCGTACGAAGCACATATCAGATGTCTGGTAACTAGTCTCTATAATCGGATATACATGACCTAGTCATAATATCCCGATAGCTCGAGCATTTAAGAGAACAAGTTCCGTATCCTATGTGACCATCATCTCCACTATGACTTGAGTGATACTTCCATCTCGACATCACACCCAATACACTACGATTCTCAATATACCCAACATTGGCGTACACAGAACCTGTTAAATTCCTGGATGACCGCAACCAAAGTATATTGATTGTTGCAAGTATTAGCGGTGTAAGTCTCAGGTTAAGACCAAATACACCTACCCTGATTGCAGGCTCCCATAGACACATAATCATACTACCAATGGGATTCCGCGGGGTCTATCCAGAGCGAAGCTGTTTCCCGTACCATTGGTAAAACACAACCTCCTATCACACTTGCATGAGTATCCTATACCCAAATATATGAGAACTATGCCGTTGTGCCCTCACAACGCGCACAAGTGTAATACTAGTCTTTTACACATTATCGATGTCCAATCTCGATAATACTCTGACTAGGGATATTTAATGATTTATCCTACGTGGACTGATACTGTCTCATATCATTCTCCGTCCAGGAAAAAATCACAAGGACCTCTCATCATTTATATATCTAGGTGATCTTATCACAAATGATAAGAGTGCAATCTCTTTTGTCACATAGTTAATTTGTACAACAACACAATGATCTGTACAAATAGTGATGCTATGTGTCATAATGTCCAATAGGCACTTTGCCATAATAGGAAGTCGATACTTTGTATCACTTCCTCATACGTAGTCGGTTGGTCTTCCTCAATAAGATTGACATCTTTATGAGGTGAGATCAGAAACCCATACCCCAGGTTGTTTTCTGACTCTCTCCGACTTACGCGGTTCTTGTGTATTCGAAGATTATTGGTATAGTTTCATCATTGATGAACTATTTATGTTCCATTAAGGAATCGGTGCCAGGAATAGTATTACTCCGATTTTCATCGAGTTTTACTTTCTCCTCCCACTTACCACTGCATATAGGTATTCCTCTTAGGAAAACCGCATGGCGAGCAACAATTACATTGTTCTATTGTGAGTTGTATAAGTACTATACTTTGGTTTCCCTAGGATAACCAACAACTTTGGCACTTATCCGATTTGGGTTCTAGTCTGGTATCATCCAAACATATGCCTAGCAAACCCAAATCTTCAGGAATGAGAAACCCGGTTTCTTTCCTGTTCATATCTAATATGAAGTCTGTCAAACAGATTTTATGGAATCTTATTCTAAATAAGTTCTGCACTGTTTATGCTTATCTGTTGAAGAAAATGGTAGCTCAGAGCGACTCATGATTAACCTTATCATGTCTAACAAAATTCGGTTTATCCGTTAGGACACACCGTCAATTGATGTGTTTCGGGAGGATTCCTCATTGAAAGAATACTATACTCTTTCAAGTGTTTAAGAAAATTATTGCTTAAGCATTTTCATCATGATCCAACCATGATGGTTTTACACTTTAGCCGATCTGTTTGTCTATTTCGTGTCGAAACTCTAAAAGTTTCTGATTTGTGTTTCAGAAGAAACACATAACCATAACGCGATGCCACATCCGTAAAGGTCACGAAATATTCATATCCACCTCTAGCCTAGCTAGACATGGGCCCACTTGCTTCACTATGAACTAGGGCTAACAGATCGGTGGCATTTATATTTTTACCAAGTAAATAGTGTTTAGGCACTTTGCCTAATAAACTAGATTCGTAGACATTATTTGAATAGAATCAAATCCGTCCTAGTATCCACTCTTCGAAAGTGTGGATATACGAGTCTTGTTAATTGTGTCCCAGACAACAATGCCACAATTTAAGTTTCAACTGATTTAAATCAGTTTGAGCTATTTGTTTGTAATGTTATACGTTTGAGATTTATTTATATTCAAAATATAAATACTGTTATTTACATCTAATGTGTTTATCTCAATATCATCTTTATATAATAAAACACTTTAGTGTTCTAGAATATAAAGGTATATCCGCAACGGGTTAAACCCTGATATAGAGATCTAGTCAAACTAGTTACATTTTAACAGTTTCCTAATTTAAGTACACACCCGAAGGGTAGTTCCTAAACTTAGGTATCTACGGTTTAAAACAGCGACTTTCGTCCCGTTTTCAATTCACAGATTAATCTCAACTGAAGTCAGTATCCTGATCATAGCAGATTCTGCACACCAGTACATATTTATGTACCACACTAAGTATTTAAAATACAATTTTAATACTAGTAGTGAACATATTTTATGACAAACATATTTGAAGCTGGAGCCTTGCCCCTCTTCAATTCCTTCATGTCTGCTTTGTTCAAACGGCAGTCACGCTTCCGCGATCCCGTTTGCCACAATTTAGCCAGACATTTTGGGATATGTCCTTTGTCTTCCCAGAAGATTATAATGATTTTTCCTTTTGCCCTTTCCACACCCAGAAGCCTTTGGCCAAGCCTTGGCCTTCCGGAATGTTGGAGTAAGACGCGCCTTGTGCTTCTTGCCTTATTGCAAACTTTGGCTTTGTCTCATTGAGTATAGTCATTGACTCTCCAAGAGTTTACTATTGCAATTTTAGTACTTCAAAGATCTAAAAATAGATCTATGAAGATCCTTCGATTTCATTATCATACTTTAAGGATCTAATCCGTAGTCCTGATTAAGAAATTAAGGAGTCTGTTTGGCAAGCATAACAGATTAAGCACTAAAGTTATCATTACATGAATATTCCAAATATCATGCTCTACTATTTGCTTAACTCCGGGCTTAGGCCTAATATGTTGTTTTATCAAATAAAGTAACTTATTAGTTTCCAGGACTATCCTGAAATTTTATTCCCAATTTGAAAATTAAAGTCGTTTAAAATATTTTTGACCCAGGATTATGTTTTAAACACTAATCTTTCAATTTATCTTGATTCTAATAGTCCAACTATTTAATCAACGATTTCAGGTACTATTTATTATAATGATTACTATAGTCCAACTATATAATCAACTATATTTAATAGATTAAATTCAATTATATTGATTACTATAATTCAATTATATTGATTACTATAATCCAATTATAAAATCAACTACAATTAAATTGTTAATTCAAATATATTGATTACTATAATCCAATTATATAATCAACTATAAATGAAATAGTTTGAATACAGTCAAACTGTTTTATTAAAACAACTATTTAAATATTAGTCCAACTAACATTTAATTTATTTGATGTAATATTTGAAATGAGCGCGTATGGCAAGTTACTAAACGAATATTGCAAATTTAATACTTGCCTCCCACTATTTTTCGGCGAGCCTCTAACCCTCTGTTGAGTACTCGGGAAACCGTGTTTCCTAGTGGGCTAGGATCCCGTTAAATAACACACAATCTTGACTTTGGCCAACAAATTGTATGATAATTAACTAGGTAGATCTCTAAGATCAATTGGATCCCATCCAATTCCTAGATCCAGTAGGGGGACATCCAAGTCCGAAACATATATCTTATATACGCCAATATATCCAATATATTGCCTAACCTTTTTCCTCTGAATCAACTAAGCCTTGGCTTTGGCACAACAAACTTAGTGATCCCAGTCAAGCATGACCCATTGACCTGGGAAAGCTTCATAATCAATGTCGATGAACAAGAAGTGGTCTTGACTTTGGCCAACAAACCACAACTTGGACAAGACACCAATATGGAACAAAGCTCTCATGATTCAAACACATCCTCGACGGACAAAGGCCTTGACTTTGGCCAACAAACCAATGCCAGTCTCGGATTTTGAGTAAGAATCACTCAATGGAAGGAAAAATGCTTAATATTATTTGAGGGTTTTTCGCGTGCA
Organism: Zanthoxylum bungeanum; assembly: GCA_019454045.1. NCBI lineage: Eukaryota > Viridiplantae > Streptophyta > Magnoliopsida > Sapindales > Rutaceae > Zanthoxylum > Zanthoxylum bungeanum. Next base: position 48,269 of record SKCR01005980.1, on the reverse strand, counting down.
AATTGGCAACCAATTTATTATCTTTGTTAAGGTCTCATCATCATACACCCTTACACATGCATTCTAAACACATAATAAGGCACGTAAATAAATAAAGTAATAATGATATGCGGATGGATACTTAACACATTGATCCTAGATCAAATCTCTCACTTTCCTCTCTCCCGCTAACACAAGTATTGCTTCTACCCGTTACATAACACTTCTAAAGAAACCTCATTTACATTGAGGGGAATAGGTGAGAAGATAATACAAAGAGTATGGAGGTGATAAGGCTGGACACGCAGGTCCAATTAATAAATTCTAAATTTATTACAACAATTTCCAAAATTGCCCCACCCATCTAATATCCATCCGATATACATTATTCATACATCGCAACCATGTATTCACACAAGCATGTTATCAATCAATCTAATCCAATTAATTAATCTGATAATTAATGACCATCCAATGTTCAAACAACGATTTGATTTTGCGCGAGTCAAACTCGTTTTGCGAATAATTACTCAAAGTACGAATTCTTGAATTATATTAAACTACAAAATTAAATCCAATTCAATTTGCATTTAATACTAATTTACTATTTAATTCCAAATTAAATATTACACTTTATTAACGAACCTTTACGACTTAAATTCCAAATTTAATCGTTACGGGTCTCAAAGCCCGATTAACGTCCAACATTAACTTAATTAAAGTCCAATGGGCTTTTAATTAATTTCTTTAAGCCGTGGACTTTTGGTCAACTTGGGTCAAACCCAATAACCAAAGCCCAATCAAGGAATAACCCCATAAGCCTAGAAATCAATTTAGGCCCAATTAAATATTAAAGGTCCATTAGTCATAATTGGACTTTATGGATTCGGTTTTGAGCCCAATTGGATCCAACCAATTTGCCTAAACCCATTTTGGTACAACCAAGCCCAATTAGCCCAATTACAACATTTCAAGCCCAAATCCAATTTAAGCCCTTTTAATTAAACTACAAAAATTCCAAATTTCATATTTAATTAACCAAAGTGTATTACATAATTAATTACCCAAATTAACATTTCCAAAATACAAATCTGTACAATTAATTATGCTCAATTTCAACAATTAGTGTCCAACACAATTTATCAAAAATCAAACCCATATACATGCTTTCATGTCTCGGCAATGTGGGGATTTTAATATCCAATTTTAAATCCAATCCAATTGAATCCAATTCAACATTAAATCAACATTCCCAATTGATTTCAAGTCATCCAATGAATCAAAAATCAAAAATTCCAAGACATTAGGGCAATTGAAGATTCAGCCAAGCCTCACCAAAAAGGGAAAAAATGATCCAATCAAAATTTCATGAAATTGATCCAATCAAACTTCAATTAAACATCAATTAAGAATACTCAATCAAACAATTTAACCAAATCATGCTCAAAATCAATTTACCTAATTTTAACCATAAATTCAAGTTTCATGCTTTTACTCGCTCTGATACCATTGTGGGAAATCTCTAAGTCCCGAGGATCAAATCAAGCATAGAAACATAATGCAAATACATCGAGGAAGTTGCGGAATACTTACATCGAGCGGTTGAGCGATGCGACGAAGAACAAAAATCTTTATGTCCTCCTCCAAGGTGCTCGGCAGTCCACTGTTTTTAGCTCCTCCATTTTCGGTCCAAGCTCCAAGCTTTTGGGTGGTGATTCCAAGCTCACGGATTGGTTTCCCTATCACCTTTGTATGTCTCTTATGTGTGCTAGCACTCTTGATTTTGGCCACAAAAATCATTATTTGCTTCTCCATGACTCACGGTAGTGAGCTGAAACCAGAAGAAGAAAAACCAGCCCCTTGTGGGCGTGAGAGAGAGGAAGAGAAAATGAGAGAGAGTGTTATGTGTTGTGTTAGTTGAAATTGATTTCTAAAATCAATTAAAAACATATACCAAATTTTGTAAAAGCTTTCCAAAAGTCAACACAAAATTTGGAGGCAAAAAAATGCAATAAATGCATTCCAACCACACACATCAACTATTCACATCACTCAATCAATCAAGTGACAAGTTGTCACATCACTCAAAGTGACTAATGATTTGACGCTTGATGTGACTAGCGATTTGACGCTTGATGTGACTTGCGTACCGCACTCGAATTCGAAATGCGAATGCGCTCGCAAACAATCCCGGGCTCGGGTTCGCTAATTCCAAATTAACGAATTTTCCGTTGTGACGTAATTAAATAATTATGGCTAGTAAAATTACTATTCACATCGCTAACGAATTAATTTTAAATTAACTCGTTCGCCCGAATTAAAATCTAATTTCAATTCTGTGTCGAAATCCAATTTCGTATAATATATCGAATATATTATTTTATCGATTAATTCCAAATTAATCGTTCTCTCTCTTTAAATGATATTTTATCCCAGATAAAATATCTCCGCAACTAATCCCAGATTAATTTTCTCTCTCATCTAATTAATCCTAGATTAATAGAGTGCGAGTCATACGTCATCGGTGAATCTTTGGGAAGCGACCCATGAGATCCCCGGATATGTTGGCAGTAAATCCGGTCGTCGGACTTTCCGAACACGTAAGTACCTAGTACTACGTTTGTACCGATTTACAAGACAAGGTTGGCTTCTAGCAAAGCGCCATGCCTACCCAATTCTCCAGAAATATCCTTACAGGAATGAGTGATCTATATTAGGCGTAGTATACGTAGTATTTTGTATTTCGATCCAGTATCGGATGTCACGTGCTAGGCCTGGGGCTGGAATTGTGTCTGCCGCGTATGAAGCACATATCGGATCTCTGGTAACTAGTCTCTATATTGGATAAACATGACCTAGTCATTTTATCCCGATGACTGCAGTACATAAGAGAACCAGTTCCGTATCCTAAGTGACCATCATTTCCACTATGACTGGAGTGATACTTTCGTCTTGACATCACACCCAACACACTACGATTCTCAATATACCCAGCAGAGGCGTACACAGAACCTGTTAAAGCCCTGGATGACCTAAAACCAAAAGCATATTGATTGTCGCAAGTATTAGCGGTGTAAGTCTCAGGTTAAGACCAAATACACCTACCCTGATTTCGGACTTCCATAGACACATAGTCATACTACCAATGGAATTCCGAGGGGTCTATCCAGAGCGAAGCTATTTTCCGTACCATCGGTAAAACACAACCTCCTACTACACTTGCATGAGTATCCTATACCCAAATATATGAGAACTATGCCGTTATGCCCTCACAACGCGCACAAGTGTAATACTAGTCTTTTACGCATTATCGATGTCCAATCTCGATAATACTCTGACTAGGGATATTTAATGATTAATCCTTCGTGGATTGATATTGTCTCATATCATCTCAATCCAGGAACTAATCATATGGACCTCCTATCATTTATACATCCTGGTGATCTAATCACAAATGATAAGAGAGCAATCTCCTTTGTCACATAGTTAATTTGTACAACAACACCATGATCTGTACAAATAGTGACGTTATGGGTCATAACTGTCCAACAGGTACAACGTAGCAATCATACAACAAAAGGCTCTCATTCGGCAAGAGGATCTCGCATACTCCTACTGCAACTGCATCCAGAGAGTCTCAATTCCCAAAGCGCAACTGTATCTCTCCAGGCTTCAGTTTCTTACTTTCCTTCAGCACCTGCAACAATTGCAAATGTGAACAGGACAAGCAGAATCCAAAATCCAGCTGGATGTAACAACCTCACAAGCTAGTGAGATATCAATAACTGAAAAAATAAATGTACCTAATATAAATGTTCTGTCTTTCTTTATCTGGGTAATGTAGTCAGGACAGTTCCTTTTCTAGTGCCCATTTTTGCTGTAATGATGGCATTTATCTTCGGACGCCCTCTTGGGCTTTGCTATCTTTCCTTGCGGTGGAGGATCGAAACCATTTTTCTTCTTCGCTTTCTTCTTCTTTCCCTTTGGCTGGGCCTGGGAAGAAGCAGAGAGTGAAGTAGGTTTCGGAGGGCGAGTCGATACTTCATTCCATAGGTCATCTTTCGACGTGATCAGCATTCTATGCAGTTCATGGTAGGAACATATAATCCCTTTATGTTGAAATACGTCATGAATTGGCGATAAGAAGCTGGGAGCGAACCAAGAATGATACTCCTACCGAGAATGTCATTCAGAGGGAGATTATGTTGCCTCAGTTTTTCGATCAAATCGATCAAGTGAAGAACATGCGATCTCATAGCTTGCCCCTCGTCCAGTCGCGCATGGAATAGTTCCATCGCAACATTATAAACAACAATTTGTTCTTAGTTTATATACGATTCTCTTAATCGTATCATCATACTATACACATCTGACATGCCATAGTATTGCCTCTTGAGTTCCGATGCCAATGAACTTAAGATGTATCATTTAACTTTTAAATCATCATCTTTCCAAGCTTGGAAAACTTTTAGTTCCTCTGGTGTTGCGTCCTCAGACACAGCAAGGGGCAGCATACCCTCAAGTACATGTCCCAACTTTTCGGATTCAAGGACAATCCTTAAATCTAAATCCCAATCGGTAAAGTTCTCAGCGCCTTTAAGTTTGTTCGTATCCAACATACGCGCAAACAAATTAGTCGATTGTGCCACCATCGCAAATCTATCATATAGATTACGAAAAACGGTTAGCAGAATTAAACAGTTTCAAATAATATCAAAAGCATTAACTAGATCATGGATTTTTAATCTAAAAATACCACTCCCATTAAATCATGCAATATTGTATCCCCAAACAGAATACAAAGATTTAATAATTAAATTAAATAAAAATAGTGAAAGGTGGATCCCATAAATATATTTCAGCTCACAGCTTTGACACGTTCTCGCCTACGTATATTCATCAGGTAGACAACTCATTGTCAATCACTCAATAGTGACTCCTGGGTTTCCGGCCCTGGTCGTTTCTCATTGTGACAACTTTGGCACGTTCACAAGGAGGCGTACCCAGGTTAAACTCGTCAATGATAAACTCAAGCTACTTATGTAACAATGACAGCTTTGGCACGTTCAGGATTTCACTTTCGCTTGAATTTATCCAGTATCAGATATATATCTGGCATAAATAAATTTCTATCGGCTACACCCTCACAGCTTTGGCACGTTCTCGTATGTAGTCATAGAAAAAATATCCATAAATCGTATTGACAAGACGAACCATGTAACATGCATCAAATACATAATTGACATAAAACCTTATTAATTAGGGATTTTCCGCAAAAGATGCTTTTACTTTATTTAATCAAATTAAATAAACACATGCATGCATAAAGTAAAGATTAAATTAAACATTTAATTTAAAGGCATAATCATATCGGGTGTCCAGAATAAGACTCGCTTTGATATCATTTTGTAGGGTTTTATGGGGAATATCCGGTAAAGCAGCAGAACGCGGAAAATCAAAATTTTTTTGATTTCAATAATTTTTCTTAGATCAATTAAATAAACTCATTTATTTAAATACCCAATACTTAAAAACTAAAATTTTAATCAAGAAATCACATTTCTTGAAAATTATCGTTTGACCCCTAAACTTTATATTTTATTCATTTTAGTCCTCAAATTGTCAAATACAAATTTGGATGATTATAAATCAATTCTAAAATGATTTTCAACATGTCCAACACATCAAAAATAAATTAAAACAAAATCCCCAAATTTTTTTAAATTACCGAACAACCCCTTAATTTTTCAGTTTTTGTAATTTGATCCATTTTTGTTCAAAACATGTCAAGATCAAATCCAATCAACCCGAAAATTAATATGCATCATACACACACCATAATACCTCAAATATATGAAAACCCCAAATTTGGAAAGGTTTATGAACCCTAATTTTACAATATCTTCAAATTGACAAATTATACCAAATCAATTAAATCCAACACTTTAATTCAATCTTTACCACACCAAACAAGTATCACCATCATGAAACAACTCAAGAACAATTCTAGGTCATCAATGAGTGGCTTATCAACTCTAGAATGACAACTTGATTATCAAATAATCAAAATAGAGCTTAATAACCAATTATAAGCTCACTTTAATTATTATACATGCTTTCATCTTTCAAAAATTTTCACAACCATTTAAACACAAAATAAAAGTGTAGAGACGACATCCTAGCAACACATGTTGAAGCTAAGCATGATAGAAATATTTTCTTAGTTGAAAAGTTTGAGAAAAAACTTACAAAACAATGTATTTTCAAGCTTTTTCCTTTTGTTACTTCAACTTTGCTCTCAACTCTTTTTGTTATGTTTTTGGTAACTTATTAACCCTAATGAATGAAAAATGAAACAAAACAATATATATTCTACAATAATGCCCTTGGCCAAATTTGAGTATATAAAATATCTAGATATTTTATTTTTGTTTCATTAAAGTCAATTTTATCAACTTGTGTATTTGATCATTACAACATTTAATGATATTCAACAAGTCAAATAAAACAACTAAAGCCATCTCCAAAAATATTAGAACTAAAGATATTTATATTTTTAATTACTTTAATTATTTAACAATTAAATAATTAAATAATTATTTAAATATAAATATTTTAAATATATGTATTATATTTACTTTAAATATCCAAATACATATATATTTATGATATATGCCAAATATCACAATTTGACATTTAATTAATGTGTATTTAATAAAATCATTCATTAAATACAAATACACATTAACTAGGAAATGACTATTATGTCCATTTCCATGTATTTTTCGTTTAATCTTTAAACGACTTATAAATAATCAGTATTATTAAAAAAAATTTCCCTAATGCTCTACGAGTATATTTCACTAGTGGGATTCTCTAGATTCAGGCATATCCGTCACGAAATCCAATTTCGTGTCCATAATTTACCCACCCGTAAATTATGACGACCACATATAAACTCACTGAATCATACTTGTCGAGATCATGACATATGTTTAATTCCTCCGTCACAGGTATCCAGATATATCCCAGAGATATAGATGTAAATGTCAAATCTCTATAGAGACAATCCCGTCGATGTCTCTATTAGCAATCTCTAAAAGAACACTTATAACTCATTTCTAAAGTGTACCACGGGCCCATAGTTTTATCTGGTTGCTAATCATATATGGACTACCTATGCTCTGTACACAGAACTGATGGATCGTATCTCGACACACACAGGACACCTTGAGGATCTGTCCACACCCAATGAACATGCGGATGTCTGATCTAAATAGATTGATGATGTGACTGCCATCTAAGTGTGGAAGATGTCTCATGTGCCCACAGTGGTATCTCAAGTCGAAGAATCACAAATGCTACTCAACCCGTGAAGATTCTTAATGACATTAGTGTACCATCCATTAAGAATCTTAGCGAGTCGTTCAGTATTTATCCGCTATAAATACCTACACGTCTATATGAGTCTCCAAGACTCATGGTTCATTGAGAAACCATTGGAATCCAATATTCCAGTATACGACATGTACCGGTCTCAACGAGTTTACTTTACTGACCAAGTAGTGTAAACCTTGACCAGGAACTGTCTAAGAATGACAACGTCATGATACAAATAAATGCCAGTTGCGACGCTTTTGCAACTGCATCATTACTAATCATTCTAAGGTCAATTACGTCTTTACCATATAAAGAGATATTATCATATTATAGAAACTGCTTATTTCATTCATAATAAAATATTTACACGAGTATTTACAAGGAAATACAACAGGGAATTGGCGCTCTGAGCACCAACCCCAACAGTAACACCCCAAGACTACTAGTTTAGGCGTATGAGGGGATGAAGAGACGTAACTTCCTCATACGTCAGGTTTTTCAGAGACAGGTTTTCAGAGATATGGTTTTCAGAGATCATGGTTTTATGAAAGAGATTTAGAAAGAGCAGTTTTACGAAAAGAGTTTTAGAAAGAATTCAGTTTTACATAAAGACTCAGAGATTTTACAAACATAAAAGAGTTTCCAAAAAGTTTCACAGAAAGAGATCGATTTTCATATACGAAAGAGTTTTCAGAAAAAAAATTATTTTCTTGAAGATGATTTCGATTTCAGAAACAAATGAATATTTTATAAAGTATTTCAGTTTCAGTTTTAAACTGTCCACTCACTAGGTTGTTTAAACGATCTAACCCCCTCACTCCCAGTTTATCTATTTTACAGGTATATCCGAAGGATGAACTCGAGAGGATGAATACGGATGGCAGTCACTAGGGTGTTTGGTCCATCAGGTCGAGTACATAGTTACAGTCTAGTCACAGTCTAAGAAAGTCATGTGTCATACTGTTGTGATATTTTATATCGTACCGCAAGTGTACGGTGTCAAGTTTTAGTATAAATATGAGTGTAGAGTGTCGAACCCATATGGATTGTGTTAACTCGTACTAAGTACTACAATTAATAATCCTAACTTTATTTAGACAACAATTAATAAAGATTTAACTAAATAAATAATTATAAAAATAATAAAATAGGAGGAACTAATACGATAGAGATTCTGGATCCTGATTTCACCTAGTTGTCTCCTATGTATTTGTCATGCCAATTAATCTTTGTTCAATCATATTGTTTATAAGTCAAGACTTCGAAAATATTCACTCTCTCTCTCGAGCATCAGTGAAACTATCATCAACTACAGACTTCGATATCTCTATAAAAATCCAATAGTTAACAACTCTTTACTCTTTGTGATTCTATGTTAACGACTTCAAAGGACTACATATTCTCTTGAACTCTATAAATCCTAGGTTATATTCTCTAGATCTATTCAAAATCCCCTATCTCGAGTGATATATTCTAAACATTCATCATTTTCAATTGTGGCCAGCAATTAAGAAGCATTAAACTCAAAAGAATATAAATAAATTAATAAAAAATCATCACAAAATTAGCAAACAATACAAGGTTCAAGCATCAGTTACATCATTCTCCATAATTAAGGAGTTTAGTTCATGACAATAGATAAAAAAAAATGATAAACAAGTCATGAATCTAATGGAAATCATTAGAGTTCTAAGAAAGAACAAGAAGATAAAACCCGAATTGAATCTCTTCCTATTCGGACGTCACGACCTTCGTCTCCTCTTGTTGCTCTTCAATCATCCTCTTTGGATCTCTCTAAAATATGTATTTTGGAGTTTTGTGCTGTGAATTAGCCTCCCCTTTAAGTCTTGGACGAACTAATGTATTTATAATAAAATCCTGGAGTCATTGGGTATCATTAGGGATATTAAAAACCCTAAAAATCAAATCTTGGAGCGTGCGGCTTTTTCCCCCTGCAGCTCCGTGATGCTTAGTTAAGTGGCGCCATGGCGCCAATGTCTCGGGAAAATGTAGGGGTGACATGAAGAAGTTTGGGGCGCCATGACGCCTTTCTTCATTTCTTCAACTGGCGTCATGGTCCTCATGATATTGGAATGGGTGGTGCCATGTCGCCTGGAACATGGCTTAAATAAGGCGCTGTGGCGCCTGGTTTCACTCAGAAGCTTGGTGCCACGGCGCCAGTTCCTCGGCCACTTGTATGGAGCTTGTATCTGGTAAGGGCGCTGCAGCGCCTATGGTAATTTCTTCACTGGTTCCTGCGTTGTGTCCTATGCTCCCGTATGGTCCCCAAAACACATATAAATATCCCAGGATCCATGTATTAATGTTCCTACAAATAAAAACAGAAAATAAACTGTAAATGACATTAAATATCTCGAAATATAACAAAAAAATAGGCTAAGAATGCCATAATAAGTGGGTATAAACCGCACTTATCAAACACCCCCAAACTTAAGGTTTTGCTAGTCCCGAGCAAAAGACAAAATTAAATTAAATAAATAAATCAAACTATATGTAACAAAATTAACTAAGCCACTTTCGTAGGGATCACGATTGCATTTAGCGTATGCAACAAGCCTTTAAACCCCTAGGCGGCCCCAGTGGACGAGTTATAGTCCCGTGAGGACTTACAGTGACGATATCCACAAATGTCATTCACACACAATCATGTAAAAATAAAAAAATAAAAAAAGCATAGTCCCGATAGTTACGCATAAAATTATCCTCAAAGATAGCTTATAATTGAAATCAAAGAACTTTCAAAGTACGCAATTGCAACTCGAATCCAAGTTCTTGAATAAATCATCTAAGCTAGACTCATTGTGTGTGTGTAAAGGTTCATTCACAGCTTGATTCCAAAGTAAGCCAACTTAATGATTTTGTTTAAAAATTGGAATCGATAGGTCAAACCAACCTAGATGTCTCAATTATGCTATGTAATTGCTTTATTCTGTGCTCAGTATGGTATGATTTTTCTTTTCTTTTCTTGTTTTTTTTTACTTCTCTTTTTGCACTTTTTTTTCAATTTTACTTTTTTCAACACACCTACCCTTTAAGGTAGCATTTCTCCTCATGGTGGTCATAAAACTCGCCCATGGGTAGCTTCACGCTTATCAGTTATAGGTGGTTTAATTTCTTTCTTTAGAGACTTTTTTCTTTTTAGCTATACCACACTTCATAACACTAGCAAATCGGGATATATATCTAAGCAAACGGTCATTCATAGACATGCAATTTCTTCAACTAGTCACCTTGTCAACTACTTAAGTTTTCACTGCTAGAAACCTATAACTGAGTGCTTATGAGTCTAACATAGATCAGCTACTCAAGGCATCAGATAAAAGTAAATTGGGCACTTATCGTTTCTAAAATTTTACCATAAACAAACAATATTATCATAGGATTTATGCTTTACTGTATAGGACTAAAAATAAACAAATTTTGTTTTTTTTTTTTTAACTTAAACAAATAAATAACAAATAACAAGTAAACAACATACACACACCCCCAAACTTAAAACTTGCATTGTCCTCAATGTAAGATAAAAAAAATAAAGAACAAGAGTGAGGAACAACACTTTCGTGCATGGAGTTGATCAGACTCCTGCTGGTTAGAATTTGGTTGCGCGGGCTTTTCGTGTCTTGTGCTACCTGTATAAATAGCATGCAAAACGAATAAATAAACAATAGCACATAATAAAAATAAAAATAAAATAAGAATAAATAAATGCAAGGTTTGCTTCCCCGCTAACGCTAAGTTTAACGTCTTCAATCCGACGCAACCACCCAAATGGTGGTTATGGTAGCTTCTTCTGTATCCACTGGCTGTTTTGACATGAAAAGGTAGCTTGACAGCTGTGGCAGTTTTATCCAAATACCCCTTACTACTGCTTGGTCATGGAGGATATAATCTACCCAATCTTTGTTTTTAAGGACTTCATTGTTGCCCCGATATTTTCCATGTGTGTCTCAATATTGTCTAGCCTTGACTCATTCTTCTCAAACCTTGATGAAGTATTAGCAACAAACGTGCTCATGAAATCTTCTAAGGAAGATTTCTACTCAGCTCTTTGATAGTCAAAACCAGAAGAAGGCTGCAAGGTATTCTATGTGTTAGCATATGACAGGTTTTTTGGGTTTCTACCATAGTCCCAAGATCATTCAAGCAATGAAAATAAGTGAATACAACAAAGAAGTATGGCAGAATCATACTTACATTGATCGGCTTTTGCGATGCGAGGAACAATAAAAATTTCTTCAAGCTTTGAAGCTCTCGGCAATCCTCCATTTTGTGCTCCTTTGATTTTCGGTCAAGCCCTCCATGGATGATCTACAAGCTCAAAGCTTTTTGAGTGGATTCCATGCTCAAGGGTTTGTTTCCCTATCACCTTTGGATGACTCTTCATGTGCTAGCATTGGAAAAATTTGTCACAAATCTTCCTTATTCTTCCTTGTTGTTCTCGGCAAATGAGAACCAAAAAAAAGAAAAATGGCCCTTGGCCGAGAGTTTGGAGAGGAGAAAGAGAGAAGTGATGAGTTGGTTAATGTGTATTTGGTTTTCCAAAAACTAATACCAAAAATACAAATCCAAAAAGTACAAGGCAATAAAGCCTTTCAACCACCCCCATCAATCACAAGTGACTAACATCACATCACTCAAAGTGACAAGACATCCATCACTTGAATGACTAATGATGTGACGCTTGATGTGACTTGTGGGCCCCACTGGATTCGAAATGCGAGTGGGTCCGCAAACACTCCCGGGCTCGGGTTCGCTAATTCCGAATTAACGAATTTTCCGTTGTGATGTAATTAAATCAAATTTAATTAAATAATTATGCCTAGCAAAATTACTATTCACATCGCTACCGAATTAATTCTAAATTAACTTGTTCGCACGAATTAAATTCTAAATTAATTCCACGTCGAAATCTAATTTCGTATAATATATCGAATATATTATTTTATCGATTAATTCCAAATTAATCGTTCTCTCTATTTAAATAATATTTTATCCCAGATAAAATATCTCCGTAATTAATCCCAGATTAATTTTCTCTCTTAATAATTAATCCCAGATTAATTATGTGCTAGTCATACGTCATTGGTGAATCTTCGGGAAGCGACCCATGAGATCCCCGGATATGTTGGCAGTAAATCCGGTCGTCGGGCTATCCGAACACGTACGTACCTAGTACTACATTTTTACCAATTTACAAGACATGGTTGGCTTCTAGCAAAGCATCGTGCCTACCCAATTCTCCAGAAATATTCTTATAGGAATATGTAATATGTATCAGGCGTAGTATACGTAGTATTGCGTATTGCGATCCAGTATCGGATGTCACATGCTAGGCCTGGGGTTGGAATTGTGTCTGCCCCATACGAAGCACATATCGGATCTCTGGTAACTAGTCTCTATAATCGGATAAGCATGACCTAGTCATATTATCCCGATAGGTGCAGCATATAAGAGCACCAGTTCCGTATCCTACGTGATCATCATCTCCACTATGACTGGAGTGATACTTCCATCTCGACATCACACCCAATACACTACGATTCTCAATATACCCAGAAGAGGCGTACACAGAACCGGTTAAAGCCCTGGACGACCAAAACCAAAGTATATTGATTGTCGTAAGTATTAGCGGTGCAAGTCTCAGGTTAAGACCAAATACACCTACCTTGATTCGGACTTCCATAGACACATAGTCATACTACCAATGGAATTCCGAGGTGTCTATCCAGAGCGAAGCTGTTTCCGTATCATCGGTAAACACAACCTCCTATTACACTTGCATGAGTATCCAATACCTAAATATATGAGAACTATGCCGTTATGCTCCCACAACGCGCACAAGTGTAATACTAGTCTATTCCGCATTATCGATGTCCAATCTCGATAATACTACGACTAGGGATTATGTAATGATTAAACCTTTTTGGATTGATACTGTCTCATATCATCTCAATCCGGAACTAATCACATGACTTTTATCATTTATGTATCTTGGTAATCCAATTACAAATGATAAAAGAGCAATTTCCTTTGTCACATAGTTAATTTGTACAACAACACCATGTTCTGTACAAATAGTGATGCTATGGGTCATAATTGTCCAACAATCTCCCACTTGGCCTATAGCCAATCACTAGGTGTTCTACACCTGAACTATGTACGGTTCGCTCAAACTTCTGCTGAGAAAAGGCTTTCGTCAGCGAATTTGCATGGTTATCATCTGATGTGATTTATTCGATCATCACATTGCCAATATGTATGATCTGAACGAATTAGATGAATAATTGAAGTATATACTTGGATCGTTGATGAGACCAATAATTCTTTAGCCTGTGCTGTAGCCTAGCTCAGCTGCTAACAGAACTACTCCTAATCCAATTAGAATTATTAAGATCCAAATGGCTTTTATTGCCGCCTCAGCTACATCAATATTCCACTTTTTTTGTTTATTCGGTAACAGTATCTTGCTTGGAAGATTTCCAGCTCACTGTTTCGTTATTCAAACTATATAGTACCGTTATTATGACCTATAGTCATTTTTATCGGTTAGGAAACTTGCAGCAGTGAACCCATTCACTTCAAGTTCTCTTTCTCCATAGTATAAGAAAGCATCCTTAGATCATCTAAGATACTTAAGGATGTTCTTAACATCAATCCAGTGACCATCACTTGGATTGGCCTGATTGTGACTCCATATGTTCAAAGCATATGAGACACTAGGTCACGTACATATTTTTCAATGTACGATTTCTCAGAGAGTGTCAACAACTTTTAGATCTATCCCAGTAGATCTTTATTCCTATAATAAAAGTTGTCTCTCCAAGTATTCTACAGAGAATTTTCTTGAAAGCTAAGCCTTCACCGTTGTATAGGGAATGTCATTTCCAGGATATGACATATCATCATTATATAGGACAATCACTGTCACTGCGCTCCCACTAACTTCCTTATATACACAAGAATTATATTCGTTTTGAATTAAATCATATACCATTATGATTACATCAAAACTATAGTTCCAAGAATGCAATGCTTGCTTCAATCCATAAATGGATCGAATAACTTGCAAACCTTGTTTGCTTGTTTAGGTATGACAAAACCGTCAGGATGTTTTAAACATCCTCCAAAAGGTTTCCGTTAAGGAAAGTGATTTTGACATTCAGCTGCCATATTTCATAAATGAAACATGCAGCTTTAGCAAGCATTATCCAAATGGATTTAACCATGGCAACGAGTAAAAGGTTTCATCGTAAACGACACAATGTTGATAACGATACCTTTTCGCTACAAGCCTAGCTTTGGACGTTGGTATGTTGCCTTCCATGTATGTCTTCCTTGAAGACTCATATAGTACCAATAGGCACAATGCCTTCCGGTACATCAACCAGTGTCCAAACTCGGTTGGTATACACGGAATCCATTTCGAACTTATGGCACTTTGCCATAATAGGGAGTCGATACCTTGTATCACTTCTTCATACGTAGTCGGTTTGTCTTCCTCAATAAGATTGACATCTTTATGAGGTGAAATCAGAAACCCATACCTCCCAGGTATTTTCTGACTCTCTCCGACTTATGCGGTTATTGTGTATTCGAAGATTGTGATACATTTTCATCCTTGATGAACTGTTTGTGTTCCATTAAGGAATCGGTGTCTGGAACAGTATTACTCCGATTTTAATTGAGTTTTACTTTCCTCCCACTTACCACTGCATATAGGTATTCCTCTTAGGAAAACAGCATGGCGAGCAACAATTACATTGTTCTCTAGTGAGTTGTATAAGTACTATACTTTGGTTTCCCTAGGATAACATACAAATTAGGCTCTTATCCGATTTGGGTTCTAGTTTGGTATCATCCAAACATATGCCCAACATTCCCAAATCTTCAGGAATAAGAAAACCCGGTTTCTTTCCTGTTCATATCTAATATGAAGTCTGTCAAATAGATTTTTATGGAACCTTATTCAAAATAAGTTCTGCACTGTTTAAATGCGTATCCCTAGAAGGAAAATGGTAGCTCAAAGCGACTCATGATTAACCTTACTATGTCCAACAAGGTTCGGTTTCTCCGTTCGGACACACCACTCAATTAAGGTGTTCCGGGAGGAGTCTATCATGAAAGAATACTATACTCTTTCAGGTAATTGAGAAACTTATTGCTTAAGTATTTTCATCACGGTCCAATCGTGATGTTTTAATACTCTAGTCGATCTGTCTGTCTACTTCATGTCGAAACTCTTTGAATTTTATCAAAAGTTTCAGATTCGTGTTTCACAAGAAACACATAACTATAACGCGATGCCATATCCGTAAAGGTTGCGAAGTATTCGTATCCACCTCTAGCCTAGCTAGATATGGGCCCCACTTATGTCACTATGAACGAGGGCGAACAAATCGGTGGCACTTGCACTTTTACCAAGTAAAAGGTGTTTTAGGCACTTTGCCTAATAAACTAGATTTGTAGACTTCATTTGAATAGATCAAATCCGTCCTAGCTTCTTCTATTCGAATGTGTGGATATACGAGTCTTATTTAATGTGTCCCAAACAACAATGCCACAAATAAGTCTCATCTGATTTATTCAGTTTGGGCTATTTGTTTGTCATATTATATGTTTGAGATTCATTTATATTCTAAATATAAATAATGTTATTCACATCTAATGTGCTTATCTCAATATCATCTTTATAAAATAAAACACTTTAGTGTTCTAGAATATAAAGGTATATCCGCAACGGATTATACTCTGATATAGAGATAATCTTTCTAGTCAAACTAGTTACATTGCAACAATTTCATAATTTAAGTACACACTCGAAGGGTAGTTCCTAAACTTAGGTTTCTACGGTTAAAACAACGACTCTCGTCCCATTTTCGATTCACAGATTAATCTCGATTGAAGTCAGTATCCTGCTAATCAACAGATTCTGCACATCAGTACATATTTATGTACAATACTTAGTATCAAAATCCAATTTTGGAACTAATAGCGAACATGTTTATGACAAACATACTTGAAGTCAGAGCCTTGCCCCGCCTTCACTTCCTTCATGTCTGCCTTGTCCATATGGAAATCACGCATCCAGTGACCCCGTTTGCCACATTTTAGGCAGACATCTTAGGATATGTCATTTGTCTTCCTAGAAGACTGTGATGATTTTTCCTTTGCCACTTTTAGAAGCTCTGGCTCTGCTTCCTAGAACACAGCCATCAATTCTCCAAGAATTTTTCTTTTGGTTCACAATGAACTTGCCCCAGCTTTCGGGTAGAGACTATAAGATCAAATCTTTGGTAGTCTCGGACATGTAGGTAATGCCCAACTAACCTAGCTGATCGATGTCAGAAATCATCTGCGACACCCAGTGCTTGACAGATGTACCCTCTGACATGCGCGAGCTAAAGAGCTTCTTATGCAATTTGTACTTCTAAGATTTAAGAATAAATCTATGAAGATCTTTAATTTCATCATCAAGGTACAATGATCTAATCCTTAATTTTGATGACGGAATTAAAGTGTCATTGCAGTAAGTATAAAGGATTGAGCACTAAAGTTATCATCACCATGAGTCATCCAAAACTCATGCTCCACTATTTTCTCAACTCCGGGCTTAGGTCCGAGATGTTTCTCTATCAAATAAAGTAACTCCTTAGTTCTCAAGACTATCCTGAGGTTTTATTCCCAATTTGAAAATTAAAGCCGTTTAATGACATTTTTACCCAGGTTATATTTCAAACGCTAATCTTTCAGTTATCTTGATTGCTATAGTCCAACTATCCAATCAACGATTTCAGGTACTATTTAATATAATGATTACTATAGTCTAACTATATAATCAACTATAATTTAATTGGTTAAATTCAAATATATTGATTACTATAATCCAATTATATAATCAACTATAAATTGAAGTAGTTTGAATACAGTCCAACTGTTTTAGTTAAAACAACGATATTAGTCCAACTAATATTTATTCGAGTAATGACGAAAAATTGAAATGAGCGCGTATTGGCAAGTATCTACGAACGAATTGCAAATTTAATACTTGCCTCCCACTATTTTTCGGCGAGCCTCTAACCATCTCTTGAGTACTCGGGAAACCTTGTTTCCTAGTGGGCTAGGATCCCGTTAAATAACACACAACCTTGACTTTGGCCAACAAGCTGTATGATATTTAACTAGGTAGATCTCTAAGATCAATTGGATCTCATCCAATTCCTAGATCCAGTAGGTGGACATCCAGTCCGAAACATATATCTATATATGCCAATATATCCAATATATTCCCTAACATTTTTCCTCTGAATCAATTAAGCCTTGGCTTTGGCACAACAAACTTAATGATTCCAGTTAAGCGGGACCCATTGACTTTGGAAAGCTTCGTAATCGATGTCGATGGACAAGAAGTGATCTTGACTTTGGCCAACAAATCACAACTTGGACAAGACATACGATATGGAACAAAGCCTTCATGATTCAAACACATCCGCGATGGACAAAAGGTATTGACTTTGGCCAACAAACCAATGCCAATCTTGGATCTTAAGTAAGAATCACTCAATGGAAGGAAAACGCTTAATATATGTTGAGGGTTTTTCGCGTAATTGGCAACCAATTATTATCTTTATTAAGGTCTCATCATACACCCTTAAACATGCATTATAAAAGCATAATAAGGCGCGTAAATAAATTAATAATGATATGCGGATGGATATTTAAAACACTTTGTTCCTAGAACAAATCTCTCCATTTCCTCTCTCCCGCTAGCACAAATCTTACTTCTACCCAATTACATAGCACTTCTAAAGAAACCTTATTTACATTGAGGGGAATAAGTGAGAAGAGAAATACAAAGAGTCAAGAGGTAATAGGCTGGACACGCAGGTCCAATTTAATAAATTCTAAATTTATTACAACAATTTCCAAAATTGCCCTCACCCATCTAATATCCATCTGATATATATTATTCATACATCACATCCATGTATTCACACAAAGCATGTTATCAATCAATCTAATCCAATTAATTAATATGAAATTAATGACCATCCAATGTTCAAACAACGATTTGATTTGCGCGAGTCAAACTCGTTTTAAGAATAAGTACTCAAAGTACGAATTCTCGAATTATATTAAACTACAACATTAAATTCAATTTAATTTGTATTCAATACTAATTCTATATTTAATTCCAAATTAAATAATTACACTTTATTAATGAGCCTTTGCGACTTAGATTCTAAATCAAATCTTTTCGGGTCTCAAAACCCAATTAATATCCAATGTCAATTTAATTAAGTCCAATGGGCTTTCAATTAATTTCTTAAGGCATGGACTTTGGTCAATATGGGTTAACCCAAATACCAAAGCCCAATTAAGGAATCACCCTTTTGCCAAAAATCAATCTAGGCCCATTAGGCCCAATTAAAATTTTAAAGGTCCATTTTATTATATTTGAACTTTATGGATATGATTTTGGGCCAATTGGATCCAATCAATTAACCTAAACCAAACTTGGCCCAACCAAGCCCATTAAGCCCAAATACAAATTTATAAGCCCAATTCCAAATTAAGCCTAATTAATTTAATTACAATATTCCAAATTTCACAATTAAATTAATCAAAGTGTATAGCCATGATTAATTAACCAAATTAACATTTCCAAAATACCAATTTATATAATTAATCATGCTTTTATCATCAACACATTTCCAACACAATTGAATCAAAAAATCAATTCATTTTCCATGCTTCAACTCACGGCAATTAGGGTTTTATTGTCTGATTCCGATTCAATCCAATTAAATCCTAAATCAACATTTCTAAATCAAATTTTCCCAAGTCTTTCAAACTCATCCAATGATTCAAAAAACAAAAAATCACCATGATATTTAGGGCACCAACTTTCGGCCAAGCCTAAATTTTGGGGAAAATTTGATCCAATTCAATTTTCATCAAATTGATCATGCATAACACTATGTTATCATCATTCAATCATACTTAAACAATCAATTTCATCCAAACATGCTCAAATCAATTTTACCCAATTTTACCCTAAATCCAATTTCATGCTTAAATAAGGCTCAAGATACCATTGTTGGGTTTCTACCATAGTCCCAAGATCATTCAAGCAATGAAAATAAGTGAATACAACAAAGAAGTATGGCGGAATCATACTTACATTGATCGGCTTTTACGAAGCGAGGAACAATAAAAATTTCTTCAAGCTTGGAAGCTCTCGGCAATCCTCCATTTTGTGCTCCTTTGATTTTCGGTCAAGCCCTCCATGGATGATCTATAAGCTCCAAGCTTTTTGAGTGGATTCCATGCTCAAGGGTTTGCTTCCCTATCACCTTTGGATGACTCTTCATGTGCTAGCATTGGAAAACTTTGCCACAAATCTTCCTTATTCTTCCTTGTTGTTCTCGGTAAAGGAGAACCAAAGAAAGAAAAATGGCCCTTGGCCGAGAGTTTGGAGAGGAGAAGAGAGAAGTGATGAGTTGGTTAATGTGTATTTGGTTTTCCAAAAACTAATACCAAAAATAAAAATCCAAAAAGTACAAGGCAATAAAGCCTTTCAACCACCCCCATCAATCACAAGTGACTAACATCACATCACTCAAAGTGACAAGACATCCATCACTTGAATGACTAATGATTTGACGCTTGATGTGACTTGTGGGCCCCACTGGATTCGAAATGCGAGTAGGTCTGCAAACACACCCGGGCTCGGGTTCGCTAATTTCGAATTAACGAATTTTCCGTTGCGACGTAATTAAATCAAATTTAATTAAATAATTATGCATAGCAAAATTAATATTCACGTCGCTAGCGAATTAATTCTAAATTAACTCGTTCGCCCTAATTAAATTCTAAATTTAATTCCGCGTCGAAATCTAATTTCGTATAATATATCGAATATATTATTTTATCGATTAATTCCAAATTAATCGTTCTCTCTCTTTAAATAATAATTTATCCCAGATAAAATATCTCCGTAATTAATCCCAGATTAATTTTCTCTCTCTTAATAATTAATCCCAGATTAATTATGTGCGAGTCATACGTCATTGGTGAATCTTCGGGAAGCGACCCATGAGATCCCCAGATATGTTGGCAGTAAATCCGGTCGTCGGACTATCCGAACACGTACGTACCTAGTACTACGTTTTTACCGATTTACAAGACATGGTTGGCTTCTAGCAAAGCACCGTGCCTACCCAATTCTCCAGAAATATTCTTAAAGGAATATGTAATCTGTATTAGGCGTAGTATACGTAGTATTGCGTATTGCGATCCAGTATCGGATGTCACATGCTAGGCCTGGGGCTGGAATTGTGTCTGCCCCGTATGAAACACATATCGGATCTCTAGTAACTAGTCTCTATAATCAGATAAGCATGACCTAGTCATATTATCCTGATAGGTGCACTACGATTCTCAATATACACAGAAGAGGCGTACACAGAACCGGTTAAAACCCTAGACGACCAAAACCAAAGTATATTGATTGTCGCAAGTATTAGCGGTGCAAGTCTCAGGTTAAGACCAAATACACCTACCCTGATTCGGACTTCCATAGACACATAGTCATACTACCAATGGAATTCCGAAGGGTCTACCCAGAGCGAAGCTGTTTCCGTACCATCGGTAGACAACCTCCTATTACACTTGCATGAGTATCCAATACCCAAATATATGAGAACTATGCCGTTATGCTCCCACAACGCGCACAAGTGTAATACTAGTCTATTCTGAATTATCGATGTCCAATCTTCATAATACTACGACTAGGGATTATTTAATGATTAAACCTTCGTGGATTGATACTGTCTCATATCATCTCAATCCGGAACTAATCACATGGACTTTTATCATTTATGTATCTTGATAATCCAATTACAAATGATAAAAGAGCAATTTCCTTTGTCACATAGTTAATTTGTACAACAACACCATGTTCTGTACAAGTAGTGATGTTATGTGTCATAATTGTCCAACAAGGTTTGGATGATAACGGTTAGGCACATGATTTCCTCTATAGCTGTTGAAATTCTGATTGTTCACATATTGGACTTGTTCTAAGTTCGGGTTTCCTTCCAATAACTGCATATTGTAGCTGCCACTGATTCAGTAGATGGTACTCGTGGATTAGTAAGGGCTGCTACTTGAGTAGATAGGGTGGAAATCTGAGCTGTAAGTGCCACAAGAGGGTCCACTTCATATATTCCAGCCACTTTGGTCACAGTTGCGCGTTCACTTGGCCATTGATAATGATTAATGGCCATTTCTTCTAACTGATTGTAGGCGTCCTCAACTGATTTCTTAAATAGAGCTCCCCCAGCTGCTGCATCAACCATAATCCTATTCAAACTATTCAACCCATTATAGAATAATTGAATCTGGACCCAGTCTGCATAATCGTGTTGCGGGCATCTTCGTAGTAGATCCTTAAAGCGTTCCCATGCTTCATATAGAGTCTCAGTCTCCAGCTGCTTAAATATACTGATTTCTGCCCTCAGTTGAGCTGATTTAGCTGGTGGAAAGAATCTCTCAAGAAATTTCGTGGCCATATCCTGCCATGTCATAATACTCCCCGCCTGTATTGATTGAAGCCAATCACACGTTTTATCCCGTAAAGAGAATGAGAATAAGTGTAGCCTGATAGCCTCTTTACTCACGCCATTCATCTTTATAGTATCTGCGATCTCCAGGAACATTCTTAAGTGCAAGTTGGGATCCTCTACAGCTGAACCCCCAACTGATTCCTTTGTACCATGTTGATCAATGCGGGTTTTAACTCAAAATTGTTGTCGTTGATTGGTTGATGGGCAATCCCAGAATAAGTATCATCTATGACCGATTTGAAGTGATCTATGATTGCCACCTGACGTGGGTTGATCTCTCTATTTTCAGCTGCCATTGATTCTTGTTCAATTTTCCTTTCTTTCCTTAGTCTCCTCGCTATTCTTTCTATTTCAGGAACGAGTTGAAACTTGTGGATTTTCGCATTCACTGAAGCACCAAAAGAAAAAGAAAAAAAAATCAATAAATAAAATAAAATAAAATAAAATAAATATAAACTCAAAATAAAAGATAAAAATCTAAATTAAAGCTAAAATTACTTGGTAGCAGTATTAATGTGAATTAAACAAACAATCCCCGACAACGGCGCCAAAAACTTATTGTGATATTTTATATCGTACCGCAAGTGTACGGTGTCAAGTTTAGTATAAATATGAGTGTAGAGTGTCGAACCCATATGGACTGCGTTAACTCGCACTAAGTACTACAATTAATAATCCTAACTTTATTTAGACAATTATTAATAAAGATTTAACTAAATAAATAATTATAAAAATAATAAAATAGGAGGAACTAATACGATAGAGATTCTGGATCCTGATTTCACCTAGTTGTCTCATATGTATTTGTCATGCCAATTAATCCTTGTTCAATCATATTGTTTATAAGTCAAGTCTCGAAAATATTCACTCTCTCTCTCGAGCATCAGTGAAAATATCATCAACTACAGACTTCAATATCTCTATAAAAATCCAATAGTTAACAACTTTTTACGCTTTATGATTCTATGTTAACGACTTCAAAGGACTACAGATTCTCTCGAACTCTATAAAATCCTAGGTTATATTCTCTAGATCTATTCAAAATCTCCTCTCTCGAGTGATAGATTCTAAACATTCATCATCTTCAATTGTGGCCAGCAATCAAGAAGCATTAAACTCAAAAGAATATAAATAAATTAATAAAAACTTCATCACAAAATTAGCAAACAATACAAGGTTCAAGCATTAGTTACATCATTCTCCAGAATTAAGGAGTTTAGTTCATGACAATAGATAAAAACAATGATGAACAAGTCATGAATCTAATGGAAATCATTAGAGTTCTAAGAAAGACAAAAGAAGAAAACCCGAATTGAATCTCTTCCTCTTCGGACGTCACGACCTTCGTCTCCTCTTATTTCTCTTCAATCCTCCTCCATGGATCTCTCTAAAATATGTATTTTGGTGTTTTGTGCTGTGAATTAGCCTCCCCTTTAAGTCTTGGACGAACTAATGTATTTATAATAAAATTCTGGAGTCATTAGGTATCATTAGGGATCTTAAAAACCCTAAAAATCAAATCCTGGAGCGCGTGGCTTTTTCCCCCCGCAGCGCCGTGATGCTTAGTTAAGTGGCGCCATGACGCTAATGTCTCGTGAAAATGTAGGGGTGACTTGAAGAAGCTTGGGGCGCCATGACGCCTTTCTTCATTTCTTCAACTGGCGCCATGAAGTCTCATGACATTGGAATGGGTGGCGCCATGGCGCCTGGAACATGGCTTAAATAAGGCGCTGTGGCGCCTGGTTTCACTTAGAAGCTTGGCGCCACGGCGCTAGTTCCTCGGCCACTTGTATGGAGCTTGTATCTGCTAAGGGCGCTATGGCGCCTGTGGTAATTTCTTCATTGGTTCCTGCGTTGTGTCCTATACTCCCGTATAGTCCCAAAAATACGTGTAAGTATCCTAGGATCCATGTATTAATGTTCTTACAAATAAAAATAGAAAATAAACTATAAATGACATTAAATATCTCGAAATATAACAAAACAATAGGCTAAGAATGCCATAATAAGTGGGTATAAACCGCACTTATCACATACATCTTGTATAGTTGAGATTGTGTGTGTAATAAGTCAAGGTGTCTAGGAATAGAGTTGTATAGAAAATTATTATTAAGTATACAATTATAAGTACTGAGTTGCATTTATTTTGTGTTATTGAGTTGGGCAATGGTCCCATGTATGAGTTTGTATTTGATATGAGATTAGTAGTGTTGATCAGAGTCAGAAGGTCAGAGGCTCGGGGGGATAAGGTGGCCTATTCCTTGCCGGTAGCATCTCCGAGGAGGGGGATGTTACAGAAAAGATGAATTTGGCCACAGAAAAAGACAAAAAAATTGATATAGCCATTGCAATTTGTCTTAATGACCGTTAGAAACAAATTTGAAGAATCTATGAAGAGCTGACCTACATAAATACAATACAAACATTTGCTCAACTTCAAAACTCAAACACTTAGAGATTCACTCAACACTTCAAATACAAAAATATGCAATCAAATCTCAATTCAAGTATTGGTTTTAGTGGAGAAAAGAAAGTAAGAAATGTAAAATACAATCCAAAATATTGTCATTGATGTGTGCAAGCAGTTACTATGATATCAACTATAATATAAAATCCAAATGCACTTCAACAAGAAAGTCAAGTGTCGATTTTTCTAAGAAGGGAAATGGGTCTTATGCAAGGTCTTTCAGAACACTAAGGAAGTAGAAGATGGCAAGCTTGGGCCCACAATGGAAGGCCCATACATCATTACGAAGGTCGTTAGACAATGAGCATACAAGTTGAAGACATAGTCTGAAAAGCCCATTTAGAATTGCTGGAACCCAATGCATCTCAAACGATACTACAGGTAGATCTAACGGACTAAGAGTCATAGACTAGCCACTCGAAAAGTGACTACTCTCTGGTTAGGGGACATGGAGACTATTATTTGTAGATCTTTACTTAGAATTTTTTATTTTAAAGTTTGTATTATTCTCAGACTCAAGACTTGTGGATAACTCCCATAATATATCGAAGTTATTCAATTATATTTGTCTCATATGACATTTAAGTAACCAAGACCCAGGTTCCACCTATGCCTAAGTCTCGAGTTGATTAGCTCATAAAACTAAGACTTCGTTTCCCCCAGCCCAAGTCTTGAGTCGACGACATTCCAAAGCCATAAGAACTAGGCTTCCATTTGGGCCCAGGTCTTGAAGACAACAGTAAAACCAAGAGACCAAGTCCAAATGCAAAATATTCTGACCAATTTCAAGCTTTGAAGTAACTTCTGATGTTCATAAGACAAAATAACACACATAAGAGAGACAAAAATATACTCAAATAGAGACTATACATTCATTCAAAAGGTTGAATTTTTACAAGACTTTAACTACCCAGTTATTAGTGGTGGCAATTTGGGTCAAGATTCGTTTATTCGTTCGATTCGATTCGCTTTAAAGTGAATATGGGTTTGGAAAAATGAATTCGTTTAATAAATGGGTCAATTCGATTCGATTCGTTTAATAAACGAATCGAATCCGAATTGAGCTCATCAATTCATTTATTCGTTTAGAATTCATTTATTAAACGAATCATAAACGAATCGAATTCGAATCCAATTCGTTTAGTATCCGTTTAATTATATAACAAATTTACCATTTTTTTGTTGATTATAATTATTTAACACGAATGATATTTTAGTCATTTCGTATGTTTAACCTAAGTATATAAAGTAAAAACTAAAACCTAAAATGTAAACCTAAATCCTAAATGCCTGCTGCCTCTCTCAATCTCTCCCAATCAAACCTAAATTCTCAACTCAATCAAACCTCAAATCTCAACTAAGTTCGAAACTCGTGGTAATATGGTATCTGGTAAGTCATTTCGTATATTGATTTCTTGATTTTCTTCCTTTCTGGTTCAATCTTTTGATTTCTTCCTTGCGGTTTGAGAGTTAATATAGGAACCAAGTTATTAGGAACACTACCTTATTTGTGTGATACTCTTTATGTTTAGTTGGTGTTTAATTTTAGCTGGGTAAGCTATAGCATGGTGTTTGGCCAAGAGGTAGTGTTTGATTTGTTGAGGCTAGAGGGTTTCTGTTACTATTACTAGTATTTTTCAGCTTGTTGTTTGGTTACTTGAGTAGATGGACTTTAAAAATCTAATATTCTTTGCTAGTAATTGTTAATTTTGAGTTGATTTATTGGATCTGCTTATTTTTTCTTGGAAATTTGGTGTAGGATTTCTGTTTGAGCTCCTAAAAACCTTTTTGAACTTTTTTTTAATTTTTTTTTTTTTTGCATAACGGGTTTTTCTTTTGTCTTTTGTTTAAGATTTTATTGATTTTGTTATGGTTTGAAGCTGTACATGCTACATTGCAAGAACACCAATGGCTATGGACAGACTCTGAAAGAGGGACAGACTTTGAAAGAGGAAGTGAAAACATTATCTCACATTCATGCATTCACGACGAGATACTTGAACAGAGGAAGCGGCCTGGTCGGAAAGTGTACTCAATTACCCCACAGGTTTATGAGAAGTCTGGTAGCTCAAAATCCCTTCACCAAGGACCAACTTACTGAAGTTTGTCTTTACCGTCGCAACTTGTATTCGAGATTTTGGTCAAAATGTGTTTTGAAGATTTTAAGTGTTATTATGCAATTGATTTGTAATTTGAAATTTGGAGCTTGTTGTAAGCTGTACATGCTAGATTTTGTATTTTATTTTGATTATTAAACGAATCGAATACGAATATTCGATTATTAAACGAATTGGATGCGAATAATAAACGAATCGGAAGTGAATAATAAACGAATCGGATGTGAATAGTAAACGAATCATATGCGAATAGTAAATGAATAATAAATTCGATTCGATTCATTTGATTTATGTAAACGAATAAACGAATCGAATACGAATATTCGTTTATTAAACGAATCGAATCCGAATCCTAATATCAGTATTCGTTTAATAAACGAATCGAATTCGAATTTAGTGCATTACAATTCAATTCGTTTAGAATTCGTCACGAATTCGATTAGTTGATTCGTTTTGACCACCCCTACGAGTTATAGATCAAAATACTTATAAAAATAACTAAGTTGACAAAGGGTAAAAATTAGTCTTCAACGTTTGGAACTTCAGCATCAGAGATGTCAACGGTTGGGATATCTTGAGTACCAACACTTGGATCAGCCTCTAAAGTTGGAGTTTTTTCTTTCATTCAACCAGATCCTTCACCGGTTTCCACGGCCTCTTTCTCCGTGTCCTAGGGACCTCATCCGTCCCAGCAATCTTATTTTTAGCTGCAGCCTTGCCATCTTCGGCCTCGCCACCTCCTACTCTATTCGAAGCAGCATCATCGCCCCCTCATCATCTTCACCCTCAGATGAAAATGAGAGGCCCGCTTCCAGTCTAGCATACACCTTAATCCATTTTTTGGGAGGTTCAGTTGTTGTGTCCCCAGCCAACTATTGTTACATCAAACATCTCATCTCCTTCATCAATGTCTCAAAGGCGACCCCTTTAAGCTGCTCGATCGGTTCAATTTTCTCTCCCTTCAGGATCTCCAATCCCTCCATCTCTCTCTCTCTCTCTCTCTCTCTCTCTCTCTCTCTACATTCAGGGTCGCTTGAGTAACATTGAGTTCATTCTCGATCTTCTTTACCCTCTTCTCAGAGCCTTCAAGTGATGCCTTCGATTCATCATTCTCTTTCCTCATAGTAGTGTTAGATTTCTCCAAATCCCTTATCTGCCTTTGGCTTGACTCGACGTATTCCTGTTGGAATAAGTTGAATTAGAAAGCCTAAAATGATGACCTGATCAGCACCCATTCGACAAAACCAAAGGAGTAAACCAACACTAAGAGCTATTACCTGGTAATTAAGGGCCATAGCCATCTTGATCGTTTCTAAGGGGCCCAAGTCGGTCAACCGACTCTTGTCTTCCTCAAGCAGCAGCCCCTGAACAAATTTGGAAAGGCTGGAAGGGTCAGAAATCACCGCCGTGTCGTGTGGAATTTTGATGGTCACGTTTTCCAGGTCCTTCTCCAGCTTCAAAATCGCCTTTTGCTTCTTTGAGGGAGCAATGGCCCCAGACGACGTCTTTGCTACCTCCAATGATGAGAGATGGAAATGGTTCAAGATACACATTCTAGTCATTAA
This sequence comes from Zanthoxylum bungeanum, assembly GCA_019454045.1. Classification (NCBI taxonomy): domain Eukaryota; kingdom Viridiplantae; phylum Streptophyta; class Magnoliopsida; order Sapindales; family Rutaceae; genus Zanthoxylum; species Zanthoxylum bungeanum. The sequence goes on along the minus strand of SKCR01005980.1, from coordinate 20,113 downwards.
TTATCTTTGTAATATATCAGTAATTAATATATTTTTTTTTTGAAATTATTGGAAATCTCATTGCCAAACCACCATTTTAGTTCTCCAACAATTTATATAGTTTAAAATACTTACTAATGTCTAGCAATTATATTGTATTTACGGAGAGGTAATGATTGTTTTTAAAAATTTACAAGTTTAGAAACTAAGGGCTATTTCATAATTTTCAAAGTATAAAGATCATCTTGTAATTTCAAAAAATATGTATGAATTAATTATATATTATTTTGGTTATAAAATTTTTTTGCCCCCACTAACTAAAATTTCTGGATACGCCACTGCATTCAATGATAAAATATTAATAATTAATTATAAAAGGGTAAATCTGTCCCTTACAAATATGTAATTTCCTTTCCACTTTCAATTCCATTTCATACACAAACTAAACAATTGAATTAAATTCATTCTTTATCTCCTTTCTTTTCCCCTCCTTCCCTCTCCTCTCCTTCCAACCAAACACACAAAATGCAAAATTTGTATTCTCACGCATATTTTCTCAGATTTTATATTAAATGGATTAAATGGTAGTATTATTTTCCAGACAAGATTACATAATAATTATCCTTAATTAAATTTATATATCATAGCACCTAACTAATACAATGTATATTTTTAAAAAAATATAATTAATTTTTTGAACTTTTCTTATAGCCAATAAATTTTAAATCATATTAAATAAGTGTGAAAATTTGTGAAGAAAATGTGTATTAGCATTTGTTTGAATTTAGAATCACAATGAGAGACCTTTATATAATCATTATACACAACTACCATATTAAAAACATAACTATCATATTAAATACACAACAACACAACAACACAACTACCAACTACACACTACATAATTACCAACTACATAACTAACATCCCCCCTCAAACTCAAGGTGGTTTGGACGAAACCAAATTGAGTTTGGAAACAAGTGTAGTGTAATGTCCCGAAGAAAGGATTTGGTGAAGACATCAGCTAACTGATTGGTGGATTGGAGATACACCAAGGAAAAAATACCACGAGCAACGTGTTGGAGAATGAAATGACAATTGATCTCAATGTGTTTAGTGCGCTCATGAAAATTATCATTATGTGCTATTTCAATAGCACTTTTATTGTCGCAGTAAAGGGTGAGAAAGGATGGTTGAGAGATTCTTATATCTTCTAGGAGCCAACGTAACCATAGAAATTTAGCTGTAGTAGCAGCAAAAGCTCTATATTCAGCCTCAGTGTAGGCACTGCATTTTTGCATATAAGTCTCGATGATGAGTCTCATATGGAGACACTACCTTTTAAGTTGTGAAAGTCGCGGGAAACGGACGTCGGAAGGGAAAAGTCAGAAATCAGTACTTTGTTGGATTTTATTCATTTGCTTAGCCTTGGGTTCGCTTTTTGGACCTCTGTTTTAAAACACCTACTTCACGCCTAACTACACTGCTTTCAGCAGCCCCTCAATCTCACGCATAAAACCCCACATAAACAGCCTTCAATTCACGCCCATACAACCTCTGAAAATAGCCTCTGACCTGTACCCCTGAAGTCACGCCTAATGCCCCTGAAAACAGCCCCTGATCTATACCCCTGAACCGCACCAAACTGCCTCTGACCTGTACCCCTGAACCGCACCAAACACCCTTTGACCTGTACCCCTGAACCGCACTGAAAACAGCCTTTGAGACACACCCAAATGCCCCTGAAAAATGCCTCTGATACACGCCCAAGAAGTCCATTCACGCCCATCACCTTCCAAATTAAACAAAAAAACACATATTAATCACATACCTAAATGAAACAAATCAAATAAAATCAAATATATCATCTTCCTAATCAAATCAAATCATATCTAATCACTCCCCTAATTAAAAGATTTTTCCCTATCACACACTAATTAAAAATATCTCTCATAATTACACAAATCATTTCCCTTTTCACACAAGGTAAACCCCAACCCTTTGCCTATAAAAAGAAGCCTAAACCCAACCTTGAAGCCCTAGCAACTCACGCCCAAAGCAACAAGAAAAAAGGAAAATAATTCACTCTTCTCCTCCTCTCTACCATCACCGAAACACTCTCCCAAAACAGTAAATGAACATCACCAAAACACCCCATAAACAGTAAACATCATCACTGAAACATACCCCCGAAACAACCATTCCATTCACCAAAAATCACAGCTCAAAACAGTCCATACAATCACCAAAAATCACCCCTGAAATTGCACAGCAGTGACCGAAAATACACGCCCAAACAGCAGCCCAAACACCCTCAAACAGTAGCCTAAATTACCAAAAATAGTTATCCAAAAAACTGCATCTTAAGACACCCCAAATACCGCAAACAGTAACCAAAAAACACAACAAGAAACAGCAGCGAAACAGAGTAAAACAGCAGCCCGAGCAGCGAGGCAACGAAGAGAAACAACGAACCAGTGAACCAGAGGATTTACGGAGCATCAACCCCTTCCGACAACCGCGTAGCGCATTTCCGAGAGACGACTTAAGAGATTAAACCTGAGGGCACCCTTTTTATTTATTCTCCTTTATTTTCATTTATTTTCTTACTTTATTTCGCATGAGTATTGTGGATTGGTGTATGATATGACTTTCAGATGAATGGAATATGTGTTATCTCTTACGGTATATCGGATGGAAACCCAGACGTAAATTCCGTAGCCGAATCGGAATGGACGATAGTGCGGTCTGTACTTGGGAAACAACTCCACGTACCACTTGAGAGACACACACATATTTCGTTTCATCCAACCTTGTGTTTGAGCATGATTTAATCGTTAGTATGTTATTTATTTTTAAGCATGATTTAGTCGTTAGTATGTTATTACTTTCTGTATGTTACTTATTTATGCATTATAATGTAATGCGCATGAGCAAATCAAGTTGGATTAAAGGTCCTCCGTTTTGAGGGATGAAAAGCCTAAGGGCTACATTTACCATGACGTTTTGCCGCGCTGGACGAAGTATGTTTGATTGAATGTGAGATATGTTTAATCGGACATACAAAGTCCCATATTATTGTCTTATTTATTTGTATGCATTGTAATGTAATGTGCATGAGCAAATCAAGTCGGATTAAAGGTCCTCCACCTTGAGGGATGAAAAGCCTAAAGGCTACCTTTGCCACGATGTTTTGCCGCGCCGGACGAAGTACACTCGATTGAATGTGAAATATGTTCAATCGGGCATACGAGGTCCTACATCATGTATTTGTTTATCCATATATGTGTTTGTGTCATTTCAGATGCCATTTTGGCAATCTCGTTCGAACGCGTTTCCAAAAGCTACACGAACGTATGCATCCTGCCTCATTCCGTTCGAACGCGTTTACGAACGCTACACGAACGTATACATTCCGTCTCATTTCCGTTCGAACGCGTCTCAGAACGCTACTCGAACATGCATACATTTTATTGTATCATGCATCAGGTCTTATCCCGTTTGAATGCGTTATCAAATGCTATATGAACACGGACACTCTTTTTATCGTTCAAACGCGTTATCAAACGCTACTCGAACGCTTGCATTCTGTTTACCATTCGAACGCGTTTACGAACGCTACACGAATGCGCACACACTGGATAGATTCCCTCATCATGTTTCATGCATGTTTGTTTCCTTAGTCATTCCCTTCCCCATCATATGCTTAGTTAGCTCTCTTTAATATTTATGCTTTTATCGTTATTGTTTATTTATATTTTCCGCATTTATATATTCGATATGCTCATGAGATTGTGTGCTTGCTTTTATTATTAATGCCTTTATAGTTGTTATTAGTTACGTTATTGCACTTTATTGTTTAATACGTTCATGAATTATGTATTTACCTTCATTTTTTATTTACGATTATGGGTGTGCAAACTTGCATGTTGCTTAAATTATCTGGTATGTGTTGCATGAGATTTGGTTGTACTATTGCATAAATCCTTTCATTACAAGTGGCATAAGTAATGAACCATTCCGAACCCAACGGTTTGAGGTCTTCCCTTGCGAGGGGTGAGTGCGGCCTTAAATCATTTTCCCGGTTCACACCGAGTGGCGACTCCATTTTTAGTTGTCCGGTTTAGTTCCCCCGTGGGCTACTTCGTACTCCCAACCAGGCCGCGAGCCTGGAACAGCGTCGCCGATTTCTGTTGTCTACAGTCTGGCGACTCCACTGGGATAGAGAATCGGCCCCGAAATAATGTCTTCTAATGTTTGTGATTTGTGCTTTAGTTAACTGTGTCTATCGGGGTTGAAGGGGTTTAATCAAAGGCATTATTAGAGCTAAGTAATGGTTTGGTGTCTTTCTTCATTCACTACATTTCTATAAGGAAAAGCTACAAAGACACCTAGATAATCATTACTCGAAGCTTACGTGATGGGAACTAATTTGGAGGACTTGTTGTTTATTCCTGTCACCAATGCGATAAGAGCCTAAGAGGCTGGGTATTTAAGAGAGTTTGCTCCACCCTCCTTCTGGGAATCTTCAATAGGAAATCCATTTGACAGTCAGTCACGTATCATAACTCGTTGGCATGTACCGTAAGGTATAAAAAAGTGCGCTTACTTGGTCGCTTGAACCCTTGAGTGGGGAGACCTAGTTGTGGGCAATCCTTCGCCAACGAGAGCCTTTGTCTACACTCCCGTAAACCCACACGTAGACCATAGTTGTATGACCAATAGAAACTATTTCCTTGTGCTTGTGCTTAGGGACCATCATCATTTGGATTCAGTTGGACTTCTTGTCAGAAATGCGAACTTGTTGGGCCATTTAAACTGGGATGAGTTCGTATCTTATGACAATTGGGCTAAAAGTTTCTAAAATGCCGATGGGCCACTCTGTTGAAATTGTTTCTTTATGCTTATGCTTAGGACCATCATCATTTGGATTCAGTTGGACTTCTTGTCAGAAATGCAAACTTGTTGGGCCATTTAAACTGGGATGAGTTCGTATCTTATGACAATTGGGCTAAAAGTTTCTAAAATGCCGATGGGCCATCATGTGTTTGGGCCCCTTATCATTTGAAGTTTTTTAGCCATGTTATCGCAAAGTTGTAAACCTGTTGGGCCTTTTCAACTGAGACAGTTTGCACCTTGCAATAATGTGATTGAAGCTTTAAAATGATAAGAGGCCGACTTATATATTCCATGCATTGCATGCATACATGCTGACTGAGAATTTAAGAGACACCATAGATTCTCGTTGGGTTAGGAAAGGGAAGACTTATCAAAAGGCCGATAACAAACATGAGTGAATCAGGAGAACGAGGTATCCGTATGGATCAGTTAGAGACCAATCTCACCAAGGTTACTGAACAGTTGCAAGCCTTGACTACTGCTATGGTTAATATGGCTGTGCCCCGTGCTGGGGGAAACTCTGAGAATATGAGGCGTGAGGAGCCTCCGAACAGGTTGGGGGATGACATCCCCGCTTTTGATGATGACATGGCTGAATATGCGGTAGGAAGAATGACTGGGTCTCAGGCAGAATTGCAGAAGCTCCGGGATCAGGTAGAATCGGTTACCCAAAAAATGAGGGGTAAACATGAAGACTTGCTAGATTATGAGGCAATGACTTTTGAAGAATAGCTGCCGGCTCAGTTCAAGATGCCTGATATGCCCAAGTTCAACGGGAATGGGGATCCGATGGTCCATCTCCGACAGTAGTTCAGTTATGAGTTCAGTGGGTCTATCAAAGTGTCAAGTTTAGAAAATGTTCGGGATGTCGCTCGAGGGGGCATCCGTGGTATGGTATCAAGGCCTTGAGAGAAAAGTCAAAGATGATTAGAGAGCATTGGCAGAGACTTTTTTGAGTCAATATGTTACAGATTTGGAGATTGACTTGTCACTCCGCGATTTGGAGAACACCAAGCAGAAGCCGGATGAGAGCTTCAAGGATTATATAGCCCGATGGAGGAGCCAGCTTATAAATATACAGACTCGGCCCTCAGAGAAAGACCAAATCAAGATGATCATCAAGGGCACCAAGCCCTCCATTATGGCAAGCTGGGGAGAATGACCTCCATGGTTACATATTTTCGACAGTTGAGGGAAACTATCATGGATATTGAGGAAGAAGAGGATGAGAATAGAAAGTTCTATAGCCTGAACATGAGGCCCATTGGGGGAACATCAGGTACTAAGCCTGTTTTTGCTGAAATTGCTGCCATCCGGAATCAGCGATTCTCCAACCTGGGTAGACCCTTGTCTAAGGTGCTAGAGAAATTAAAGAGACATGGACTTCTGAAACCCTTGGAGACCAAACCACTTCCACACCCTCCACCACCACATCTCAACCTGAACCACTATTGTCATTTCCACCTACAGAAAGGCCATGACACTGACAGTTGCGCCCGCCTCCGCCATGAAATCCAGGACCTCATAGACTCCAAAAAAATACCCGACCCCGAAAAAGAACAACCCAACACACATCGAACACCCTACCAAATTATCACTTGTCCCACCACCTACCTATATGATAAGCTCTGGCCTACCAGAAAGCCTTGTCCTCAAATCCTTCGACTACCAAGCCTTTTGCCTGGGGATTTAGGATAGCAACAGCGAAGATGAAACAGAACAGGGGAAGGATTTCTAGGAAGACTTCTCCAGTAGTGATGAAGAGAATGTGAGAGGAATGACACGCAGCAGGCGTTTCTACAGTGATTCAGATGAGAAGGGTAAAGAAGTGTTGACAGAAGGGAGAGAATTGACAGAAAATATGGATACTACTGAAGGGGATGAAGTGCTGCGCCAGCTAAAGAAGACACGGGCACATGTCAGTATCTAGGAATTGTTGTGTTCGTCACAGGAGCACAGGCATGCTATGGTTGAAGCATTGAGCAAAATAATAATACCAGAGGATGCTAATCCTACAATGTTTGTGGGGTCAGTACAGAATGAGGCTTTGCAGGCAATAATCTTTTCTGAGGAAGAACTCCCGGCAGAGGGAAGAAATCATAACAAGCCACTATTCATCAGAGCTGAAGTGAGAGGAAAGAAGACATCCTGTGTAATGGTGGATGATGGCTCATTCATCAATGTGTGCCCTCTGAAGATCCTATCGAGATTGGGAATGAAGGTAATGGATCTGGATCCCTCCAATATGACCATGAAGGCATATGATGACAGTAAGCGAGAAGTTGAGGGCACTTTCGCTGCAATAGTTAAGGTGGGACCGATCGAGGATGAGGTTGAATTCACTGTGCTAGACATCCCAGCTACTTTTGCTTTGTTGTTGGGGAGGCCATGGTTTCACAAGCTTGGAGGCGTGCCTTCCACTCTGCACCAGGCCATCAAGTTTCCATACGGAGGAGAGATTATCACCATCAAAGTTGAAGTAGATAATGTTGTGGCTGCTTTAGAGTTACAACCTTTCACGAGGTTCCAGTGTCGGCAACCTTCGAAGAATGGGTGGATCCTAAGGTGGCTAGGATCATGGAAAAAATGAAGTTCGAACCGGGTAAAGGTTCAGGTGTCGGAGGAACTCTACCAAAGTTTAAAGGGCAGACCACTCGGAGAGGACTGGGGTACAATTCTGATGAGGATAAGCCGAAGGCCAAGAAGAAAGGTTTAAAGCTGATGGAATGCTTTGGGAAGGCTACGGGGTATCAAGGAGAGCCTGAACCAGTAGAAGTTAATGGGGTCGTGATACCGGGGTTTGAGATCTTCCAAGATGTGCTAGGTGAGAAACCGCCGACGGACGAAGTTGCGAAGGAAGAATATGAGTGGGAAGAAGAGCTGATGAATCTGGAAAGCCTAACCCTCGAGGAGAGTAAGAAGGCTGAGAAAACCCAGTTGCGGAGGATGAAGTGTCCGTAGAAGACAAGGATATTTATCTTCCTGATTTATTTGAGTGTACTCCTACATTTGCTAGTAATAAAGAAAATCATTTCGCTTACTTGCCTGAGTCTCTTCCTTTCAATTTGCACGACTTGAGTATATTTGATATCAGCTCCACCAAAACAAATGCATTTAACTTGGTACACCTGAAAGCCCCAAGGAAATTCTAATTGCAAGTGAGGTTACCTCTGAGGAGTATGAGAAATTAGAAGAAATATTAGTCAAATATACCAAAGTATTTGCTTGGTCCTATGAGGACATGCCTGGAGTAGACAGAAGCATCGCCCAGCATACAATACCAACTTACCCGAATATGAAGCCAGTGAAATAGAAAATCCGACGGATGAGACCGAGTGGGCCGAGAAGTTTAGAGAAGAAGTCAAGAAACATATAGATGTAGGGTTTCTAGAAGTAGTGAAGTATCATGAGTGGTTGGAAAATATTGTGCCGGTGCCGAAGAAAGATAGGAAGGTCAGAATGTGTGTGGATTACAAAGATCTTAACAAGGCTTGCCCGAAAGATGATTTTCCTCTACCTCATATAGACGTGCTAGTTGATAGTGCGGCTTTATCTTCCATGTATTCATTTGTAGATGGGTTTTCAAGATACAATCAGGTTCTCATTGCTGAAGAAGACAAGCACAAGACTGCCTTTGTCACCGAGTGAGGCACTTATTGTTACAAGGTAATACCGTATGGGCTCAAGAATATAGGAGCAACTTATCAACGGATGGCCACTACATTATTCCACGACTTGATGCACAAAGAGATTGAAGTATATGTGGATGACATGATGGTGAAATCAGAGACAATAATCGGTCATATAGAAGCACTTGAGAAGTTCCTTCAGAGAGTTGACAAATACAACTTGCGGCTGAATCCCAAGAAATGTGTGTTTTGGGGTAACATCAGGAAAATTTCTGGGACATACAGTGGGAATGAGAGGAATAGAGGTAGACTCCGATAAGATCAAAGAAATCATCGAGATGCCCACACCGAAGACTGAGAAAGAAGTTAGAGCATTCCTCGGGAAAATTCAGTACATCAGTCGGTTCATCGCCAAGTTGACGTCAGTATGTGAGCCTATCTTTAAACTGCTGAGAAAAGACTAGCCAATGAAATGGAATGAGCAATGTCAAGCAGCCTTCAACGAGATCAGAGAATACTTGGTAAAGCCTCATGTATTGAAACCTCCAAGGCTAGGCAAACCCTTGGTACTGTATTTGGCCATAGAATTAAAAGCACTGGGGGCAATGATGATACAAGCAGATGAGACGGGGGTAGAGCACGCAGTCTACTATCTCAATAAGAAAATGCTCTCATACGAGGCTCGCTATCAAGAAGTAGAGAAGATCTGTTTAACAGTGGTATGGGCATCCATAAAACTGCAGCATTACTTCCAATCTTACAAGATCCAGGTGGTGCAAAGGAAAATCCCTTGAAATATCTACATTTAGTGCCTTCGCTAGTAGGGAAGTTGGGCAGATGGTTAGTATTGCTGACAGAGTTTGACATTGAGTACCTTACTTCCAAAGTAATGAAATGGCGAGCCATAGTAGATTTCCTGGCATCGCAACCTATTTAAGGGGATCAGTACAAGTTTGAATTCCCAAATGAAGAGATCCAAGCAATAACAGTTCAAGGATGAAAGATGTATTTCAACGGAGCAGTGAATTGCAAAGGAGCCAGAATTGGGATCGTGATAGTGACCCCCGAAGGAGAAACCTTACCTATGGCCAAAAGGTTGACGTTCGGAGTAACTAACAACATGGCCGAGTATGAAGCATGTGCTTTTGGATTGACTACACTGATAGCCTTGAATGCTGAGAGCGTGGAGGTCTACGGGGATTCGATGTTGGTAGTCCGACAAATGCAGGGAGAATGGGAATTAAGGAAGAAGACGGTTGAAACCTTACCTTTTTTCACCTCAGAAATTGGCACAGGCTATCCCCGATTGTAAGTTTCAGCACTTGCCGCGAGAAGGAAACCAGATGGCAGATGCATTAGCTACACTTGCAGCGACTTGGAAAAATCCAGAGAAGTTAGTGATGAGACCATTGGTACTAACAACAGCAAGCAGACCCGTTTATGAGATAGAAAGATTTTTGGAAGTGGAGATCGACGACGGAAAACCTTGGTACTATTATATTTAGCGATACTTAGAACATGGAGAACTCCCAGAAGAAGCAAGCAGAAAAGACATAATAGCCATTCAGAAGTTGGCTTCTCAGTATGTGATTTTGAAGGGAGAGTTATAAAAGAGGCAGACAAATGGCATTCAGCTGAAGTGTTTAAGAAAATAAGAAACTCAGAAGGCAATGGAAGAAATACATGCCGGGGTATGTGGACAGCACATGAATGGGATTAATTTGTCTCGCAAGATTGTAAGACAAGGTTTCTACTTGTTGACCATGGAGACAAACTGTTCAAAGTTGGTAAAACATTGTCACGATTGTCAAGCACATGGTAATATGAACCATCTGCCTCACACAGAGTTACACGGGCTATCAGAGCCATGACCTTTTTCAGCATGGGGAATTGACATGATCAGAGAGATTCGACCGAATGCATCGAATGGACATCATTTCATAATGGTGGCAGTGGACTACTTCTCACAATGGGTGGAAGTTGAGTCATTTTGTAATGTCACAGCAAAGGAGATGGCAAAGTTCATAGGTCGGAACATCATATGTCGATATGGGATGCCGCATCATGTAGTGACAGATAACGGAGTTTAGTTTCAAGGGGAAATGAAGGCAATTCTACAGAGATATGGGATATGACATCACAAGTCGTCTCCTTACAGACCAGAAGCAAATGGGGCAGTCAAGGCAGCCAATAAGATAGTAAAGAAGATATTAGCCAAGATGACAGAAAACTGCAAAGATTGGGCCAACAAACTACCGTACGCCTTGTGGGGGTACAAAACATCAGTGAGAACAGCAACATGAGCCACGCCTTACTATTTGGTCTATGGAATGTAAGCAGTACTACCCGTGGAAGTTAAGATACAGTCCCTGAGGGTATTAGCAGAAACAGAGTTACCTGAACAAGGATGGGCGTCGTAGAGATTTGAACGGTTGGCATTGCTCGATGAGAAGAGAATGAAGTCTTTACATCACATGCAGATATATCAGAAAAGACTAGCCCGAGCATTCAACAAAAGGTGCATCCTACTAAGATCAGAAATTGTGATTTGGTACTTAAGCAGTTAAGGCCGTCGATGACAGACCCAAGAGGAAAGTTCAGACCCAACTGGGAATGACCCTACATAGTGCATTAAGTAATGGGAAATAGGGCAGTGAGACTGTCAGATTTGGAAGGGAATAAGTTCACTAAGCTGATCAACGTGGACAGATTAAAGCAATATTTTTCCTGAGAAAGAGAAGACCTGACAGAGGACCTAACCCAACGGGATAAGTAATTCATCCATGCATGCATGCATACACGTAACATACTTTCATTCGTTTTTGTGTTTTGTTTGTTCTGTGTTTGCAGGTTTCAGAAAAAAAAAAGAACCGAACAGTCACCAAAAGAGAACTGGCAGGAGGAAACTATAAAGCAGATCCAGGGGACGATCGGAGACATGTGTAGGCACATGGCGCCAAGGAGCACAATAAGGATCTAACCCATCATGAACATAAAGTACCTCCACACATGCATACATACACAACACATGCACATATTTTTATTCTGCTGTTTTATTTGTGTTCGCAGATCTCGAAAGAAAAGAAAGGAAAGTGGTGAAGTACAAGCAAGTTGAGAGCAAACAAAACAATGTCATCAGTTTCAGAAATGAGTCCGTGTTAGTTTTGGGGATGAGTCCCAAGGTCGAGGCCCACATCTGCATCAGTATCAGTTTTGGGGATGAGTCCCAGGGTCGAGGCCCACATCAGCATTAGTATCAATTTTGGGGATGAGTCCCAGGGTCGAGGCCCACATCAACATCAGTATCAGTTTTGGGGATAAGTCCTAGGTTCGAGGCCCACATTAGCATCAGAATCATTTTTGGGATGCGTCCCAAGGTCAAGGACCACATCATCATCAGTTTTGGGATGCGTCCCTGGGTCGTGACCCACATTGTCAGTGGTATTGGGATGCGTCCCAAGGTCGAGGCTCCCATTATCGGTTGTAGTTCCGGGATGCGTCCCAGGGTCGAGGCCCCCTACATCATTAGTTTTGGGATGCGTCCTAGGGTCGTGACCCATATTGTCAACGGTATTGGGATGCGTCCCAGGGTGGAGGCCCCCGTTGTCGGTTGCGATTAATGAGATGCGTCCTAGGGTCGAGGCCCACTGCATCATTAACTTCGTTCGAAGCAGCAGACAAGTCAGGTTGGGGCGACTGTAGGTGCTGCATTTTTGCATGTAAGTCCCATGATGAGTCTCATATGGAGACACTACCTTTTAAGTTGTGGAAGTCGTGAAAAACGGGCATCGGAAGGGAAAAGTCAGAAATCAGTACTTTGTTGGATTTTATTTGTTTACTTAGCCTCGGTTTCGCTTGTTGGATTTCTATTTTAAAACTTATCCTCGGCCCAAAACCCCCGCAAACCACTTATCTTTGGCCCAAAACCCCCTCAAGCCACACATCAAGGCCACACACCACCAAGCAAACCAAAAGGACCAACCACACGCCCACACCTCTTCTAGCACATGCCTAAGCCCAATAAATCACATTCAAAATAACAATTAACATATTAATCACATGGTGAAATCTAAATAAATCACATACCTAAATAAAACAAATCAAATAAAATCAAATATATCATCTTCCTAATCAAGCCAAATCATATCCCTAATTAAATAGATATTTTCCTTGTGATATACTCATTAGGATATATCACCATTGATTGCATGATTCCTTTCCTATTCACACAAGGAGAACCATAGCCTTTGCCTATAAAAAGAGGCACTAACCCAACCCTTGACTCCCCTAGCAACTCACGCCCAAAGCAACAAGAAACAAAGCAAATAATTATCTATTCTCCTCCTCTCTACCATCACCGAAACACTCTCCCAAAACATCAAAGGAACATCACCAAAACACCCCCCTAAACAGTAAACATCATCACCGAATACACCCCTGAAACAGCCCTTCCATTCATCGAAAATCACAGCTCCAAACAGTCCATGGATCACCAAAAATCACCCCTGAAACTGCACTGTAACATCTGTGAAAATCACCCCTGAAACTACACTGTAACATCACCGAAAATCACCCCTAAAATAGCACTGTAGTCACTGAAAACATACACCCAAACGGAATCCCAAACACCTTTAAACAGTAGCTTAAGTTACCAAAAACAGTGACAAAAAACGGCATCTCAAGACACACCAAATACCGCAAAATAATAGTCCAAAATAATACAACCAGAAAACAGTATAAAAAATAGAGGAAACAACGACCCAAAACAGCGAAGCGACGAAGGAAAACAGAAAATCAGTGAACAGAAGAGTTGCGGAGTGTTAGCCCTTTCGACGGCCGTGTAATGCACTTCCAAGAGGCAACATAAAAGGTTAGACCTGAGGGCACCCCTTTTATTATTTATTTCCGCTTATTTCTTTTATTTTGCCAATATTTCTTCGCATGGGTATTGTTGATTAATGTATGCTATGGCTATTGATGAATGGAATATGTGTCGTCTCTTGTGGTATATCGGATGGAGACCCAGGCGTAAATTCCGTAGCCGAATCCGAATGGACGGTAGTATGGTCTGTACTTGGGAAACAATTCCACATACTACTTGAGCAAACAGCATGTGTTTCGCTTTATTTAATCTTGTTCATCTACTATTCGCATTTTTATTCTGCCATTTACTTCCGCATGTTACTTATTTATGCATTGTAATGTATTGCACATGGAAAAATCAAGTTGGATTAAAGGTCCTCCGTTTTGAGGGATGAAAAGCCTAAGGGCTACCTTTGCCACAACGTTTTGCCGCGCCGGACGAAGTATGTTTGATTGAAATGAAGATATGTTTAATCGAGCATACGAAGTCCTATATTATTGTTGTCCTTATTTTGTATCCATTGTAATGTAATGCGCATGGGCAAATCAAGTTGGATTATAGGTCCTCCGTTTTGAGGGATGAAAAGCCTAAAGGCTACCTTACCATGACGTTTTGCCACGCCGGATGAAAATGTTTGATTGAATGTGAGATATGTTAGACATTATGACCCATAGCGTCACTGTTTTGTAAATGATATTGTATTATTGTACAAAATTAACTATGTGATAATGAAATTGCCTTTGCCGTTTTGTAAAATTATTTAATAAATTAATGGCAAAAGTCCATATGATTAGTTCTGTATTGAGATGATATGAGACAGTATCAATATAAAAGGTTTAATCATTAAATATCCCTAGTCGGAGTATTATCGAGATCGGACATCGATAATGCGGAATAGACTAGTATTTCACTTGTGCGAGTTGTGATGGCACAACGGCATAGTTCTCATATATTTAAGTATTGGATACTTATGCAAGTGCGATAGGAGGTTGTGTTTTACCGATGGTATGGAAAACAGCTTCGCTCTGGACAGACCCCGCGAAATCCCATTGGTAGTATGTCTGCGTGTCTATGGGAGGCTGCATCAGGGTAGGTGTATATGGTCTTAACCTGAGACTTGCATCGCTAGTACTTGCGACAATCGGTAAACTTTAGTTGTGGTGGTTCGGGGCTTTAACGGTTCTATGTACGCCTTCTTCTGGGTTTATCGAGAATCGTAGTGTACTGGATGTGATGTCAAGATGGAAGTATCACTTCAGACATATGGAGATGATGATCACACTGGATACAGAACTAGTACTCTATAAAAGGTTGCAACCGTCGGGATAATATGACCATGTCAGGATTGTCTGATTTAAAGAGACTAGTTGTTTGATATCCGATATATGTTTCGTACGGGGCAGACACATTTCCAGCCCCATGCCTAACATGTGATCATCCGATACTGGATCGATGTACGCGATACTACGGTATACTACGCTGATAAAGATCTAATATTCCAGTAAGAATATTCTGGAGAATTGGGTAGGCATGGCGCTTTGCTAGAAGCCAACCTTGTCTTGTAAATCGGTAAAAACGTAGTACGAGGTACGTACGTGTTTGGATTATCCAACGACCGTATTTACTGCCAACATATCCGGAGATCTCTTGGGTCGCTTCCTGAAGATTCACCTATGATGTTTGATTCGAACTTTATTAATCTTGGATTAATTACGGAGAAACTTTATCTTGGATAAAATGCCTTATTAGAGAGAGAGAGAGATCGATTAATTTGGAATTAATCGATAAAATAATATATCGATTATATTATTAAACGAAATTAGATTTCGACGCGGAATTAAAATCGGATTTTAATTCGGGCAAACGAATTAATTTGGAATTAATTCGTTAGCGATCTGAATA
The DNA here is from genome assembly GCA_019454045.1 of Zanthoxylum bungeanum. Classification (NCBI taxonomy): domain Eukaryota; kingdom Viridiplantae; phylum Streptophyta; class Magnoliopsida; order Sapindales; family Rutaceae; genus Zanthoxylum; species Zanthoxylum bungeanum. The sequence goes on along the minus strand of SKCR01005980.1, from coordinate 4,840 downwards.
ATAATTCCGCTAGGCGTAATTATTTAATTCTCGTCGCGACGAAATTCGTTAATTCGGAATTAGCGAATTTGGGCCCGAAAGTGTTTGCGGACACATTCGTATTTTGAAACGGGTGGAATCCGCAAATCACATCGCGATATCTCATTAATTGATACGAATAGATGATGGATGTATCTTGTCACATTTATGGGATGATACATTGTCTCTATTCTCAATGTGTGAGTAATGATGGCATATGATGAATTTTCCTTTGGAGGGAAAACCCTTCACGGTTTTTGAAGGGTTTTTAATTAAAAATTCATTTTTATTTTTGATATCATATCATTGCTTTTCATTTGGTCACTCACGGTTTTTAAAAACAAGAGAGAACAAAATTGAAAGTCTCACTCTCCTCTCCTCTCCTTGCTCACGCCGTGAGCTTCATTGAATGGCAGAAAAATTGTTTTTCATTCTCCATTTTTGCTAGCACAAGGAAGGATCAAAAGAGGTGATAGGGAAACAACCTTGGAGCTTGGAACATTGAAGATTTGAAGCTTCTCTCATCTTCTTGCTTTGCCGAAACTTCCACCTTGAAGACTCAAGGATTGTCTTCACCATTTTCGTCACAAATCTTAGTAAGTATGATTCCGCCATGTTTCTAGCTTTGCATGTATATTATGTATTTCTATGGCTTAATCTTTCTTTGGGACTAATTATAGAAACCAACAATGGTATCATAGAGCCATGTTTAAGCAAGAAATACATTAGGGTTAATTTGGGGAAAATTGATTGAAGCATGTTCTTGTTAAATTGGATGCTAAAGTATGCTTATATGTATGTTATATGATATATTACATGATCAATTTTAAGAAAAATGCATTGGATGATTTTTCCCCAAAGTGGTTGTCTTGGCCGAATGTGGAGGTGCTTCCATTGGTTTGGAATTTTTCATGCACAAGTTTATTTGATGACTTAAGCATGATTACATGTATGATATATGATATAATACATGATCAATTTTGAGAAAAATGCATTGGATGATTTTTCCCCAAAATGTTGCTTTGGCCGAATGTGAGGTACTTCCACTAAGTTGAATTTTTTGCATGCACAAGTTCATTGGATGATTTGAGTATGCTTAAATGATGTAATATGATATTATACATGATCAATTTTGAGAAAAATGCATTGGATATTTTTCCCCAAATTGATGCCTTGGCCGAATATGTGTAGGTCATTTTACTGGTTTGGTATTTTGCATGCACAAGTTCATTAGATGATTTGAGTATGCTAAATGTATGTAATATGATGTATTACATGATCAATTTTGAGAAAAATGCATTGGATGAATTTTTAACCAAAATTGTTGATTGACCGAAAATGGAGATCCTTTTACTTAATTGGATTTTTTGCTTTCAAGTTCATTAGATGACTTAAAATCATACGGGATATAGATTGTGATTCAATTGGATTGAAAAACAAATCGAACCGCAAAAATCCCTCTTGGCCGAATACAACATGACATGTTAAAGGACTTTATTTTTTGTTCAAATAAATGTTAGACAAGTGTTTGAACAATTGATGATTAATAAATTAAATTGGTGTTTTTGAAATATTTGGTTTAATGAATTAATCATGCAATTACACTTTATTAATTGAATTTTAAAATTTGGAATATTAAAATTTAATTAATGGGCTTTTATGTTTAATTGGGCCTTATGGGCTTGAAATTGATTTTATGGCACTTAAGGGTGATTCCTTATTTGGGTTGGTAATTGGGTTTGACCCACATTGACCAAAGCCCAAGCCTTGATAATCAATTGAAAGCCCATCGGACTTTAATTAAACACCATTGGATGTTAGTTGGGCTTATAGACCCAATTTGATAAGATTTAGAATCTAATCTTTAAAAGCACATTAAAAGTGAAACATTTAATTTGGAATTAAATAAATTGAATTAATATTGAATGCGACTTAAATTGGATTTAACGGGTAGTTCGATATAATTCGTGAATTCGTACCTTATGTACTTATTCTCAACGAGTTGGACTCGCGCAAAATCAAACCGTTGATTGAACATTGGATGATCACTTAAACAAAGACTAATTATTGGATTAGATTGGTTGTATAGCATGTCTTGAATGAATATACATGTATGTGATGAATGAATAGTGTAGCGGATGGATATTAGAAAGGAAAGGGTAATTTTAGAAATTATTGTAAATTCAGAATTTATAAATTGGACCTGCGTGTCCAGCCTTATCTCTTTTATCTCTTTGTATTCTCTTCTCACCTAATCCCCTCAATGTAAATGAGGTTTCTCTTATTGTATTATGTAATTGGGTAGAGTAGAATATTGCTAGCGGGGAGTGGAAATGGAGTGATTTGTTCTAGGAACAAGTTGTTTTATATATCCATCCGTATATCACTATTAATTACTTTATGCACTTTATGATGTTTTAGAAGCATGCTTAAGGGTGTATGATGATGAGACCTAACAAAGATAATAAATTGGTTGCCAATTACGCAAAAATCCCTCAATTTATATTAAGCAATTATCCTTCCATTGAATGATTCTTGTTCAAGATCCAAAATTGCCATTGGTTTGTTGGCCAAAGTCAAGACCTTTGTCAATTGAGGATGTACTTGAATCATGAGAGTTTTGTTCCACATCGGTGTCTTGTCCAGTTGTGATTTGTTGGCCAAAGTCAAGATCACTTCTTGTCCAACGACATTGATTACGAAACTTTCCTTGTCAATGGGTCCCGCTTAACCGGAATCATTAGGTTTGTTGTGCCAAGCCAAGGCCTAGATGATTCGGAGGATATGGGTTAGGAAAATGTATTAGATACATTGGCATAAGTAAATATACATTTTTTGGACTTGGATGTCCACCTAACCGGATCTAGGATTGGATATGATCCAATTGATCTTTGAGATCTACTCCTATTAATGCATACCTACATGTTAAGTTTGGTTTGCCAAAGTCAAGGTTGTGTGTGTTATTAACGGGATCCAGCCCGCTAGGAAATAGGATTTCCCGAGTTTCTCAACAGAGGGTTAGAGACTTGATAAAAATAGTGGGATGATGTATTGAATTTGCAATTTCATTCAGATACTTAGCCTACGCGTCATTCAAAATTATTTCGTTAATTAATTAAAATTAGTTGGACTAATTCATTGTTTTTTTTTGAACAGTTTTGACTGTACCCATTTTATCGTTAACTAGATAGTTGGACTATCGTAGTTGAGATGGCAAGCAAGGTAAATGTCCGAGACATCATCATGGGTGACAATGTCTTTAAGGGCACAACCTTCGCTGATTGGGAAATGAACCTGAGGATAGTAGTCCTTGGGGCTGAGAGGATGTTGTACATGTACAAAAACCTCTCCCGCCTAAGCCCACTGACCCACTTGAGCTGGAGTTATGGAAAACTCACAGCAATGATTGTGACACAGCTCCGGCTATTATTCTATTAGCTTCGATGACTCAGCACTTTCGTCGCCAGAATAGGGACTTGGATCCTTATAGTATGATGGCTAGACTGCGAGATCCCACCGCTCCCAACAGCGGATGGAAAGGTACGAGTTGGTGAGAAGAAATTGATCCGACCGCTTCCGAATGCCCGGTGAAAGGCGCATCAGTTGAGGCCCACGGGGCTCAATGATCGCCAATATTGATGAGTTGGCCAATATGGGAATAGTCTTGGAGGCTGAGCTGACCATAGATTTGATCTACAGTCACTTCCTGATACTTGGAAACAAATCATAATCAACTATAAGTTGATGGATACGGATGACACTCTTGGAGAGCTGTTATCCATCTTGAAGGAGTCTGAAAAAGAACTCCAAAAAGGGGGCAAGCGCGAGGCGCACTTTGCATCGACCTCTCAGAGGCCAAAGGCTGGGCCCAAAGCTACTGGAGGGGTGAGGAAGAAGAAACATAAGAAAAAGGGTAAAGGCAAGTTGACAAAAGCTTCTGGGAAGCCAAGGGACAAATCTCAAGATGTCTGCCCAACTGCGGCAAGAAAGGTCACTGGAAACGTGACTGGCGAATGGGCAAGGGACAAAGGGAGGATATCAAGGCAGGCAAGGCACTAGCCTCTGGTATGTTGTGTTATTGAGATAAATATGACTACTTCTAGTTTTAAAAATGGATTTTTGATTCTGGTTGTGCTGTTCATATATGTACTGATTTGCAGGATCTGCAGGATAGCAGGATGCTGACTTCAGGGGAGGTTGATCTACGAGTTGGAAACGGAACTCCAGTTGCTGTTTTGGCTGTAGGGACTTTTGTTTGGAATTGCCCTCGGGGCATATGCTTAAATTTTGAACTGTTATTATATACCTAGTTTGACTAGGAATATCATATCTGTATCTTTGTTAACCCAACATGGGTACACTTTTGTATTTAGAAACACTGGGTGTTATTTATATAAAAATGATGCAGAAATTTGCACTGCTGTAGCAAATAATGGCCTTTATATTTTGAATATAAATGAATCTCCTAAACATAAAATAACAAAACAAAGGCTCAAAAAGAGTAATCTAAAAGATGAAGCTTACATGTGGCATTGTCGTCTAGGACACATAAACAAAACTCGCATATCCCACTTTCGAAGAGTGGGTACTGGACGGATTTGATCTTAATTCATATGATGTCTGCGAATCTTGTCTTTTAGGCAAAATGCCTAAATCACCTTTTAGTGGTAAAGGTGAACGTGCCACAGAACTGTTAGCCCTCGTTCATAGTGACGTATGTGGGCCCATGTCTAGCCAGGCTAGAGGTGGATATCATTACTTCGTAACTTTACAGATGATGCATCTCGTTATGGTTATGTGTATCTAATGAGACACAAGTCGG
>SKCR01005979.1:0-53843 GCA_019454045.1 Zanthoxylum bungeanum | reverse complement strand
TCTATCCATGCCGGTTGTATATTGATACTGGACAAATTCAAGTGAAAGTAAAAATCCTGAACGTTCCAAAGCTGTCAGGACTACATTGGTAACTTGAATTTGTCATTGACAAGTGAAGCCTTGATACGCCTCATTGTGAACGTGTCAAAGCTGTCATAATGAGAAACAGTCATGACCAAAAATAGAAGTCACTGGTAAATGATTGACAATGGGTTGTCTACCTAATGAATATATGTAGGCGAGATCGTGCCAAAGGTGTGAGTCGAAATATATTCATGGGATCCTACTCTCACAATGGAATTCGATTTAATTATTGAATTCACATTCTCCGTTGGGGATTACGGTATTACGTAAAGTAGTGAGAAACATTGCTGGGTTAAAAATCCATAACTAAATTTCGCGAAGTTTCTATCGAATTTATGTCATTATTCGGTATCGAATAAATAGGTTTATGTAAAATATGAATAAATTATTCATATTAGATATTGAATAATTTATTCGGTAATTTGAAAAAAATTTAAATTACGATTTTGCCTGAACTGCTCTTCTGCTGGCTCATCGCCCAAAACCCCAACACTCTATACTTTGATGACAGTTTCATCAACGATCTTTTAAGATCAGGCCCCTCCGCCTTTTCATCGGGTATGGACTGATACTCATGATATCATGTGATGTATCCAGAGAGGATCTGTCAGTCCTGTGTACGAGATTTAGGTTTCCAATTTGTGGTTCTTTGAAATCCTTGACCAATGTATGATTCAGAAACAATTTTCGAATATTTATTAAAGAATCATAATTATGTCGTGACATGTGAATTGTTCATAGTGGAGATTTGATGTTTAATCTATATCTCCAGAACAATTCGGATAACCTATGACATATAGATTGTATATATGCAATGATTTCGACTTGAATGGTTCAACTCGATTATTTGTTATCATCGTAATTTGTGAGTGGACGAATTACGGACATGGAAATGGTTTCCGTGACAGATAAACTTGAACTTAGAGAGTCCCACAATATAAAATGTACTGGTTGAGCACTTAGGCAGTTAATTATGGATAATTCGGATTATTCATAATTTGCGTATGTGTATTAAATAATTTTTATTTGTATACGATATATAATTTAGAATAGATACACATTATTAACCAATTAGATTTTGACATTTATTTTATTATTAATTAATTATTTATTAATAATAATAAAATGGAAGAAAATTCTTGGAATATTTTTCCATGTATTTATTTTGTCTTTTTGTTAATAATTAAATAAATTGATTAATTTGTTAATTAATTTATTTTTTTAATTAAGAATATTATATGGAATATTATGAATTTTTGGGATAATTTTATTGGCCAAACCATGTATTTTTAACACATGGATTTAATTAACAAAATATCAAAATAATAATTAAATTTGGATAAGTTCAAATTGTGTTAAAATTATGGCCACAAAAATTGTCATTTTGTTTTTTTGAAAAATTGTCCAATTTTTCGGTCATTAGCAAAAAAATATATTTGGAAATGCTTTCCGTTTTGAAAAAGCTTTTAGTCATTCTCATGAGTTGAGAAACATAAGAAAAAAGAGTATTAGGGTTCTAGATAAATTAATCAACACCAAAGTGTAGAAATTTGAAGAATTGGAACTTGGAATTAAGGTAATAAAGAGTTTTCAATTTCTATTTTCTTAATTTTTTTTCTTAAGCATGAAAATATGTATTGGATATGTATTTTGCATGTCTTAAAATTATATGTATCTTGGATATGTATATGAATCAATTTGGTGTTGATTGTTTAGTAAACCATAATTGTTTTCTTTATTAAGCATGTGTTGTAGATTAATTAGGGAATTAATCTCAAAATTAAAAATTATCATTCTATAGTGATGTTGCCACTCAAATATTGCCTAGAATTGTTCTTAAGGCTTTGTATTATGGTGATTAAATTTGGTGTAAATTAATTGGATTAATTTTGCAAATAAATTGAATTTATTTTACACATACTTGAGAGTTAATTGATTGGATCAATTATATTAACTATTTGACAGTAATTTTAAAAATCTCTATAATAAGGCTTTTTTTCCCGTGAGTGTATTGTTCACTAATGGGTCTGTCTCGTCAATACGGATGTAAATATTTTTCTGAATACCGTTGTTGTATCTGCCAAAGCAGTGCGGCTATGGTTAATGCAAATTTATTCATACCGGTAAAACTTATTTGATAAGAAATAAATTCGAGCGAAAGTGCATGCCAATAGATGTCAAAGTATTGAGGTAGTGTATAAGTACCTTGGATTTGTTCATTGACGAGTATTGCCTTGAATACACCTAATTCAATAGATGCTAAAGCAATGATGATCGGAAACGGTTCAAGATCTATTTCTAAGAGTCACATTGGATGTGATCGATAATTGTTATCTACTTTTAAATATATTTGGGCACAATGTGCCAAAGCTATGTGTTCAAATATATTTGTGAGGTTTACTTCCTACTATAGAATTCAATTTAATTATTAAATTCTTGTATCTTGTTTGGGGATTATCATTTATGTAAAATAATGGGAGGGCATCCTTATATTAAAAAATTTCATGATATGTAGGATATTTTTTGATATTGATGAAATTACTATTGTCTGCCAATTCCTGTTCCTTTTGTTAAGTTTGTGATGACAGCTACTGTTTCCTCTAATCCTTTTACACGTGTCTTAGACGCGAACAAATTGACTGGTCTTGAGAACTTTAGTGAATGGGAATTGGATCTTAAGATTGTCTTGAGATCAGAGAAGTTGGGTTATATGTTGGATAGTCTAGACCGTTGGATATTGCTCCGGAGTCAACACCTAAAGATAGTGAGACATTTCAGAAATGGATATGATGACCTGAGAGCCAGATCACTCATTCTCTGTGCTATGTCTCCTGAGCTGAAGAGGCAGTAAGTTGATATGTCTGACTCCTACTCTGACTATGTCTGTATATACTTATGATGCTTATTACTCAGCTTAAGGAGCTATTTCTAAACTAGGAGCAACCATTGGTATATAGAATCTCCATGGAATTGGTCCATGCTCGATAAGATGATGGTAAGCGAGTGAGTCCACATGTCTTGCACATGATGGATCTCATCGAGCAGCTTCGAAAGTTTGACTTTCAGTTGAATAAGACTTTGGGCCAGAATCTGATTCTTGGCTCACTCCCACCGTTGTATTCCCAGTTCATCATGAACTTCAACACGCATGGTATTCGCTGTTCTTACAGTCAATTGCATAGGATGCTTCAGAGTGTACAAGAGGACATCAAAAAGGGTGTGCCAACACTCATTTGAAAGTCTTATTTGCCTAGTTATTCTTCTTTTCAATCTACGAGATCCGGCAAGAAGAATAAGAAAAAGGCAAAAAAGGTTGGCTCTGGTGTTCCTCATAAAGGAAAGGTTGCGAAGCCAGTCAAGTCAAAGAAGAAAGCCGCTGAGGACATGTGCCACCACTCTGGCAAGTTTGGACATTGGAGACATAATTGTCCAGACTACATAGCTTCCGTCAGACGGGAGAGAGCCGCCGCATAAGGTATATTTATTTTCCCTATCATTGATATCTCTTTGGCTTGTGAAACCATTGGTTCTGGATGGGTTTTAGATTCTGCTAGTCCTACTCACATCTGCAATGCCCGTAAGGGTTTCAGATGATGCTTTAGATGAGGAACGTGAGACGTTCAAAAGATGGAAGGATGATGATCGGAAAGTCCGGTCATACATCTTGGGATCTATGGTGCCGGAACTACAGAGGAAGTATATGTCGATGCCTGATTTCGGATCCATTTTGATGCATATAAAGGAACTATCCAGTGATCGACCACAAGTAGAGATGCATATGATGGTTGTCGAGCTTTTTCATACTTTCCTCGCAGAGGGAAAACCTGTTATCCCACATGTGATGAAGCTAATAGACTGTATCGAAGAGCTTGAAAGGATGTATATTCCTATTTATAACCGCCTCGGGAATAGTGTGATTCTCGCGTCTCTTCCTAAGGCTTTCAATGACCTTATCATTAACTTTAACATACATAAGATGCTTCCCACATATTCTGAGTTGCACAATATGTTGATGACGGCTTAAGAAGACATGAATAAGAATAGTTCTGCTTTCATGGTCATGACCGGTGCATTCACACGCGTATAACGCAAGCACACGTATCATTCAAGTAGTATAAAAATATCGATCCCACGAGGACTTAATTCCTATTGTTGTTATTAATTATTGATACTATTTATTTACAGGTATCTAATTATAGGGAGAAGGTAATGATTGCTTTTGATTGGTTGAATGTGGATTTGATTACTAAAATACTTAAAGACACAAAAGAAAATACTAAGAAAAATAACAAAAGACTCAAAGATCTAGGGTTGTGACTCCACACAATATTATTATAAAAATGAATTGATTTTCTTACTTATGTGTAATAAATCAGTTTGCTAACCTGGAACACGAAAATATGCAAAAGCCTTTGTCGATGGTCAGACGCAAATACCCAGTATAACCCAATTAAATCATATGTCTATGTCAACCAAATTACTATTAAGATCAAGTTCCAATTGTGTCTACCCCCGCCCGACAGGTATATTCATATCATGTAAGGAAATCTATTAAAGGGTTATCTATCATCAAGGAAGATCGTGAGCTATTGATCTAAGGCTGAAATCTAAAATCCCTTTTCCAAGTTCATTTTAAGTTTACCACATCAATCTTATTGGTGATCAGGCAACAAGAAGCATTAAGCTTAAGACTCAATAAACAAACTAAAGAATTACCCATAAAAAGAAAATCAATTATTAAGTGTGGATATTGTGTTTCATCACTTCCCTAGAATAAAAATAAAATGCTGGGGGTTGGGGGATCCACCTTTACTATTCCTAATTTAGAAATCTCCCTTATTATAATACTGAAATTATCCGTGATATTACCAACCGACCATATAAGCGGTATCCTCATTAAATTATATTTTAATTAAGTCTGACCAGCCATAAAGGCGGTATTATTATTTGTCCATAAACCAGCCATATATGCGGTAATTATCTGTCACCTAAAGACCAGCCATATATGCGGTGTTACTTTATGTCAAATAAATAAAACCAGCCATTAAGGCGGTAATCTTTTTAGTTTGAATTATAATTTCCATATATAATTAAGGGAGATTAATCTAAATTAAAATAATAAAAGCTTCACCCTCCCCCAGCGAAAATCTAACTACTAAACATAAAAGAAAAGAGAAGAAGAAGAAGAAGAAGAATTATTACTATTACTGAAAATAAAAATGCATAAATTAAATTACTAAAAATAAACACACAAGATGCAATCCTTAAATTCCTTACAAAAACCTAAGGAAAGCATGAGAATTACAAATGAAATGGCTTGGTATTTATAGGAAAATCTAAAAGCTTCCACCAATTTCTCCACGAATTGCTCCACGAATTGCTCCACAAAATGCTCCACCAAACATGCCACAAGACACTCCACAAAACACTCCACCAAACATGGCACCAAAAAAGGCAGTAAACATGGCACAAAACACTCCACCAAACATGCCTTTAGTAATTAAACATAACATAATTTCAGATTGTTCATCAATTTCGGTCATGAAATATTCAGAATTCGAAATTATTTTGTTCTTCAAAGTTGTAGATATTTGAGTCTTCTTTAATCTGCGACTTGAATCAGCTCAATCGGATATTGGATTAAAAAGTTATGGCCAAAATACGAAACATGCGCAAAATTGGAATTAAGAACTGCACTTCGTGACGCGTATAGTAAAATTTCGTTTTTGACATTTTTTTCTCCGGATTTCATCGTTTTAGCCCCGAGTTGATTCCATTAAGTCCCAATAATATTTTTATCTGCAAAATAAATAAAAACACATCAAAACGTTCATAAAACTCGAGAAACTATACAAAATATTAGGTTAAATGAGTGAGAAATAGTGATATAAATACCACTCATCACACCCCCAAACCTAATATTTTGCTAGTCCTCAAGCAAAACACAAAATAAAATTAACTAAGCCACTTTTTTAGGGATCACGGTTGCATTTAGCGTATGCAACAAGACTTTAAACCCCTAGGTGTCCCTAGTGAACGAGTTGTAGTCTCGTGAGGGTTTACAACAATGATACCCACAAACATTTTACAAAAGTAAAAATGTAGTAAAACTAATGCACACAAAAGTAAAAAGATAAGAGAAAAGAGAATAAAGAAGTTAGTGACTAATCAGGTGAAACTTCTACTCCAAGTTACTAGTTGTTTTGTTTCTTTCTAAATTACCGAATAAGTAATTTCTCCGATTATATTTACCATTCTCCATATACATAGCTAACAAAATATTAATCAACTCATTTTTGCCCACAACAGTCATAAGTGCCGTTGATAAGAGAGTAATATTTTTGTCCTAAAGTTCTATCAGATTTCACACCTTTTGTAGCAATGGAATAATTTTTCTGATTTTTCTGATTTTTTTCTTTCTTTTTCTGATTTTATTTTTTATTTATATACAATATCTTCCGTCTATGTAATGAGCTTTGGGCCGGTGGCTCCCAAACCAGTTGGCTTTAGGGCACCAGGTGTTAAGACACCTCTACGGACTTAATTACTCAGACTTCAGATATAAATATATTTTGCAACATCTTCGATCCATTTAACGAGCTTTGGGCCAATGACTCCCAAACCAGTCGGCTTTAGGGCACTAGGTGTTAAGACACCCTTACAGACTTAATAACTCGGATCTCAGACTTTTTTTTTCTTTTTTTTACTCCATTGTCATTTATAGATGATTCATCTAATTAAACTAGAGCACTGAATATTACAAACTTTTCAATTACAACTCATGTCCGTATGTTACTATGCATATTGATAATACTTGCCAACTGAGCATATGAAGATCCATTTTAGTCAGTTTTATGGAGAATTTACAAATTAAATAATTTAAAAGGAAATAAACAAAAATTAACTTGTTTCGAAAATGGGTTGAAATACTTATCAGAAGTGGGAACTCCTTACACAACTATCTCTTACCAATTTCACTTTTTTAGTCAAAATAAAAACACAAAAAAGCAAAATATTTTTGTAATTTTTGAAAAATTTTCAATTTTTTTGTATTTTTCGAAAAATTTTGGACTAAAAATAACACATAAAAACAAGATACTATTAACTAATCCCCACCCCCAAACCTAAATTCCCAATGTCTTAAAAAGTAGAAGATGAGTTTAGAAGGTAGTACCTGGTTAGCTGAAATGTAGAAGACTAAAGGGTCAGATCCAGATTTATCTTACGTTTTTTACCACGATCATCCTCAGACCATTTAATCTTGGAAATGATAGGGTCAACTTGTGGTTCAAAGGCCAAGAGTTGGTCGAGTAAATCCTGGGCAGTTATGGCAGTGAAGAGGAGTTCTTTCATAGGTTTTGTCACAAACCCATTTCTCCGGGCGTCATCAAGAAACACATAAAGAAAATCATAAAAACCATCAACGTTAAACAACCCAATCGGTTTCTGGTGTATGTTCAAGTTCGTCCAAGATAGCACTATAAAAATCTCCTCCAATGTGCCCAAGCCTCATGGCAAATTAATGAAAGCATCAGCACGATTTAATCATTTCCACTAATCGCTCAGACATACCTGGCACGATTAGCTCTTCTCCATTTGATGGTCCTATCAGATTCGCTTCTGCCAAAGGTTTTGGGATGATTCCCAAAACTTGACTGCCTCCATCCTGTATAACTTTTGAAATGATCCCCATAAGTCCAAGATTACCTCCGCCATATACTAAGTGCATATTCTTTTCGGCCATGAATCGACCCAATTCCTGTGCTGCCTCTATGTGTTGTGGTTTAGTACCAACACTGGTGCCGCAAAACACACAAATGGTTTCAACTCGTATTCTTGAAGTGGCTTCCATTTTTTATGTATTTCTTTCTCAAATCTAGATGCCTTCATAAGTGCAATGATGAGTTGAATTTATAGTGTTGGAATTCTCTAAGGTCCCAAGGATCAATTATCAAGCATGAAACAAGTGCGAATACAACGAGGGAGTTACGGAATACTCACAATGATCGGTTGAGACGATGCGGTGATGAACAAAAATCATTTTCTGCTCCTCCAAGGTGCTCGGCAGTGGCAGATTTTTCAGTCCTCAAATTCGGCTTTGATCCAAGCTCCAAGCTCCAAGCTCCAAGCTTTCGTGATATGATTCCAAGCTCGCGGGTGGGTTTCCCTATCACCTTCGTATGTCTCTTAAAGTGTGCTAGCACATTTATTTTGCAACAAAATCTTCACTCTTTTCTTCCATTGAGCTCACGGCAAACAACAGTAAAATGAGAAAGAAAATGCCCAAGGGGGTGAGAGAGAGGAGAAAGTTTTTTTTTAGAGAATTGTGTGTTGTATTTTAGTAATAGATTTCTAAAATCATATACATCACTTTTTGCTTTTCAAAAAAGTCAAGCCATATACCAAACACTTTAAATAATGATATTAGTCATTCAAGCTTTCAAAAAGCTTTTCAACAATTTCCATCATGTCACATCTTTCAATCAATCAAGTGACTAGATGTCACATCACTCAAAGTGACTAATGATTTGAAGCTTGATGTGACTAGCGATTTGATGCTTGATTTGACTTGCGTGTCGCACTCGAATTCGAAATGCGAAGCGCTCGCAAATAATCCTGGGCTCGGGTTCGCTAATTCTAAATTAACGAATTTTCCGTTGCGACGTAATTAAATCTAATTTAATTAAATAATCATGCCTAACATAATTACTATTCATGTCGCTAACGAATTAATTCTAAATTAACTCGTTCGCCCGAATTAAAATCTAATTTTAATTCCGCATTGAAATCCAATTTCTTATAATATATCAAATATATTATTTAATTGATTAATTCCAAATTAATCGTTATCTCTCTTTAATTTATATTTTATCCTAGATAAAATATCTCTGTAATTAATCCCAGATTAATTTTCTCTCTCCTCTAATTAATCCCAGATTAATAAAGTGCTAGTCATACGTCATCGGTGAATCTTCGAGAAGCGACCCATGAGATCCCTGGATATGTTGGCAGTAAACCCGGTCGTCGGACTATCCGAACACGTAAGTACCTAGTACTACGTTTGTACCGATTTACAAGACGAGGTTGGCTTCTAGCAAAGCGCCATGCCTACCCAATTCTCCAGAAATATGCTTACAGGAATAAGCGATCTATATCAAGCGTAGTATACGTAGTATCGTGTATGTCGATCCAATATCGGATGATCACGTGCTAGGCCTGGGGCTGGAATTGTATCTGCCTCGTACGAAGCACATGTCGGATGTCTGGTAACTAGTCTCTATAATCGGACAAACATGACCTTGTCATTTTATCCCAATGACTGCAGTACTTAAGAGTACTAGTACCGTATCCTATGTGACCATCATCTCCATATGACTGGAGTGACACTTCCGTATTGACATCTCACCCAACACACTACGATTCTCGATATACCCAGAAGAGGCATACACAGAAATCGGTTAAAGCCCTGGACGACCAAAACCAAAGTATATTGATTGTCGCAAGTATTAGCGGTGCAAGTCTCAGGTTAAGACCAAATACACCTACCCTGATTTCGGACTTCCATAGACACATAGTCATACTACCAATGGAATTCCGAGGGGGTCTATCCAGAGCGAAGCTATTTCCCGTACCATCGGTAAAACACAACCTCCTATTACACTTGCATGAGTATCATATACCCAAATATATGAGAACTATGATGTTATGCCCTCACAACGCGCACAAGTGGAATACTAGTCTTTTACGCATTTATCGATGTCCAATCTCGACAATGCTCTGACTAAGGATATTTAATGATTAATCCTTCATGGACTGATACTGTCTCATATCATTCTCAATCCAGGAACTAATCATAGGGACCTCCTATCATTTATATATCTTGGTGATCTAATCACAAATGATAAGAGTGCAATCTTCTTTGTCACATAGTTAATTTGTACAACAACACCATGATCTATACAAATAGTGACGCTATGGGTCATAATTGTCCAACATATAGTACCTGAAAAAGGGTGAGTAATAATAGCACTAGTATCTTCCAAAGGACGATTGTTAGCTAAACAACAAAAGAAATCGTGAAAAGTCAAAAAGTCTAGATCTTGTCTATGAAAATAAAGATAATTATAACAGAAAAGCAAATCAAAGCAATAATTAAGGCAACGAAATTGTGTACTCAATACGCCACTTGCATAGTATAATTCATCAGGATGCGTCTCAAGAATTCATTCCTTACTCAGCCATCACTCATGAATTAGCTCTCATCTTTGTGATTGCCAAACACCATTCCTTCTGTCTTAAAATGCTCCGTTTGTGCTTTTCCCTACAAAAATAACACACAAAATTAAAAAATTCTACAACATGTATACACAAATTATGAAAACAGAAATTACAACAAAATGCATGGGTTGCCTCCCTGCTAGTGCTAAATTTTTCGTCTTCAGCCAGACGTGACTGAAATCTTTCTGTCAAGGAGGTTTCAGCGTCGTTTTGGATGTCCAATTAAAGACAATCTCGTGAGCGTTGCTTTTGAAGGGTCTCTTCCAACGGTAAAGTAGCAAAAAGAATTTTTTCCCATTCAGTGCTTGTGCCACCTTTTTAATATTTGTTGCTCCAGTAGTTCATGAAAAGAAAGAAAGAAAATCAAGAGGTCTTGTATGGTGCTTGACTTGGAATGGAAGTTCCATTCGGTCAAGCTTCTGGGCGATATCTTTGATTTGTACTCCCCAAAACAGTGATGTTTCGCCTGAATACAATGGATCTTCAATAAAGTTAGACATTTGCTCATCCATTTACTCTGTTTCTTTTTCCACCTTTTCTTCACAGATGTATTTGAAAATTTCCAAATTCAGCTCTTCATCTGTCATCTGTGAAATGCATGCTTCAAAATTATCAACCTGAGGATGTAAAGAAATGTCAGATTTTAGGTCTTCATCCTCTGATCTGGGTGAAATGATTGGCTCAGGTAGATCTTCTTCAAACATTTATGCAATTGATGCTCCAAGATCTTCATTTTGAAGATACAAAATTCCATCCTCAAGTGTTGTTGGTGCAGTTGGTACAAACATCTCAGCTTCATCCTCGTCAGAATCCGAATAATAAAAATCAAACAGAGACTTTGCTGGTTCGGGCTCCTGAACTGATACCTCTGGTTGTTGATATTGCTCAGCATTCACCTCTTATAAAGTGTCATTATGAAATGAATGGTACTCGAAAGCTTCATCAGTGTCATCAGAAAATGGTTCTTGAGGTATGTAACTCTGGTTTTCTGTTAATTGTCTGATCTGCTCAGTCATTCTCTGAATGGATTCTGCTTGACTTTGAAGTTGTGCATCAAATTGAGCTTCTCGTTCTTCGAACCAATATTTGAGCATGTGTAGTATCTGATCTTTCTTGGATGGATCTGGTTCTTGATCAAAGGTGGATGGTGGATAAGATGGAAAGTATGATGGTTCTGTGAAATGTGATGGCTCTTCATACCATGAAGGATTTTGATAGCTCTGCCACGCTGGATGGTAGTTGTACTCGTAATAATCTCTAGGGTGGTTACCATCACATATGTCACATCTCCCCATTGAGTTCTGTTGAGCAAATGTAGTATTGATTGGTTCTGACATCCAGTGATAGTTGTTGGGCTAGACAACAGGCCTCAGAAAACCAGACTGTTGCTCCCAGATGTGGGGTGTATCTTCTTGTAAAGCACGTAATCTCTCAATGTCCCAGTATTGTTCCATTTTCAACCACATGAAAACAAAAGAAAGAAATAAAAATTACAGATAAAAATAAAGAAAATTAGATACAAGTAAATTAGATAGCTTCAAAATTAACAACTCAAGAAATATAAGTCCTCGGCAACGGCGTCAAAAACTTGACCGGTGCATTCACACGCGTATAACGCAAGCGCACGTATCGTTCAAGTAGTATAAAGATATCGATCCCACGAGGACTTAATTCCTATTATTGTTATTAATTATTGATACTATTTATTTACAGGTATCTAATTATAGGGAGAATGTAATGATTGCTTTTGATTGGTTGAATGTGGATTTGATAACTAAAATACTTAAAGACACAAAAGAAAATACTAAGAAAAATAACAAAAGACTCAAAGATCTAGGGTTGTGACTCCACACAATATTATTATAAAGATGAATTGATTTTCTTACTTATGTGTAATAAATCAGTTTGCTAACCTGGAACACGAAAATATGCAAAATCCTCTGTCGATGGTCAGACGCAAATACCCAGTATAACCCAATTGAACCATATGTCTATGTCAACCAAATTACTATTAAGATCAAGTTCCAATTGTGGCTACCCCCGCCCGACAGGTATATTCCTATCCTGTAAGGAAATCTATTAAAGGGTTATCTATCCTCAAGGACGATCGTGAGCTATTGATCTAAGGCTAAAACCTAAAATCCATTTTCTAAGTTCATTTTAAGTTTACCACATCAATCTTATTGGTGATCAGGCAACAAGAAACATTAAGCTTAAGACTCAATAAACAAATTAAAGAATTACCCATAAAAAGAAAATCAATTATTAAGTGTGGATATTGTGTTTCATCACTTCCCTAGAATAAAAATAAAATGCTGGGGGTTGGGGGACCCACCTTTACTATTCCTAATTTAGAAATCTCCCTTATTATAATACTGAAATTATCCGTGATATTACCAACCGACCATATAAGCGGTATCCTTATATAAATTAAATTAAATTACTAAACATAAAAGAAAAGAGAAGAAAAAGAAGAAGAACTACTACTATTACTGAAAATAAAAATGCATAAATTAAATTACTAAAAATAAACACACAAGATGAAATCCTTAAATTCCTTACAAAAACCTAAGGAAAGCATGAGAATTACAAATGAAATGGCTTGGTATTTATAGGAAAATCTAAAGGCTTCCACCAATTTCTCCACGAATTGCTCCACGAATTGCTCCACGAAACACTCCACCAAATATGCCACAAGACACTCCACAAAATACTCCACCAAACATGGCACCAAACAAGGCAGCAAACATGGCACAAAACACTCCACCAAACATGAAGTTTGACAAATTTTTATATTTTTTATAATGACTTTAGTAATTAAACATTACATAATTTCATATTGTTCATCAATATCGGTCATGAAATATTCCGATTGCGAAATTATTTTGTTCTCCAAAGTTGTATATCTTTGAGTCTTCTTTAATCTGCGACTTCAATCAGCTCAATCGGATATCGGATGAAAAAGTTATGGCCAAAATACGAAACATGCGCAAAATTAGAATTTAAGACTGCACTTCGTGACGCGTATAGTAAAATTTCGTTTTTGACATTTTTTTCTCCAGATTTCATCGTTTTAGCCCCGAGTTGATTCCATTAAGTCCCAATATTATTTTTATCTGTAAAATAAATAAAAACACATCAAAACGTTCATAAAACTCAAGAAACTATATAAAATATTAGGTTAAATGAGTGGGAAATAGTGATATAAATACCACTCATCAGGTCACTGGTGGTTCTTCTTCTAAACCTTCTCAGGCTTCTCAAAAGTCGGCTGCGAAGAAACAGAAAAAGAAGAAGAAATTTAAAGATAAAGGTCCAAAGGTTGCTTCCGCAGGGGTTTCTAAGCCAAATGTGAAGACAAATGTTAAAAAAGAAAAATGTTTCTACTGCAACATGCTTAGACACTAGAAACACAACTGTCCGAAATATTTAGCGTCTTTGAAGAAAGCTCTCTCATGTATTTGTTTTCCTATTATTGACATTACACTTGCTTTTGATTCTAGTTCGACTTGGGTGTTAGACACTGCTCGTCCTTCTCATAACTGCAATTCGTTACAGGATCTGAGGGAAACTAGAAGATTGAAGTCGGGAGAGATCCAGCTGCGAGTAGGGAATGGAGATTCTCTGCAAGTTGAAGCAGTAGGAATTTTATTTTTGAAACTCTCTGATGAATGTAATATTAAACTTAATAACTGTTATTTTATGCCGACTATGATACGGCAAATCATCTCACTTCCTGTACTTGACAGCGAAATATTTCATGTAAATATTAAAGATTGTCTTTTGAATTTATATGATAATATGAATATTTTGCTTGTTTAATGTCCCATGGTTGATGGTCATTACATTCTTACCAAAAATCATGATGTCTTTAATATAGAAAAATCTAAAAGGAAAAGATTGGGTGAAATAAATAACACAGAAGTTTGGCATATGAGATTAGGTCATATAGGGATAAAATGCCTAACCAAACTAGTTAAGAATGGTGTGATATCAGATCTAACCATGGAACCTTTACCAGTTTGTGAATATTGTATTCAAGGTAACATGACCAAATCCTCATTTAGTGGTGTTGGACACCGTGCAAATGATTTATTGGAACTTGTACATTCAGATGTATGTGGTCCTTTAAATCATGCTGCCATGGGTGGGTTTCAATATTTTGTAAATTTTATCGATGATTTGTCACAATATGGTTATGTGTTTCTTATGAAACACAAATCGGAAACTTTTGAAAGTTCAAAGAATACCGATTTGAAGTAGAGAAACAAACCGGAAAAATCTTGAAATGCCTTCGCTCAGTATGCCCCTCCAGGCACTCCTCAACACAATGGTGTTTCGGAGAGGAGGAATCGAACTTTATTAGACTTGGTTCGATCGATGCTGAGTTTTACTGATCTACCAATATACTTGTGGGGCCATGCTCTAGACACTGCCGTTCATCTTCTGAACAAAGTTCCATCAAAAGCCGTTCCGACCACTCCGTATGAGTTATGGACTGGAAATAAATCGAGTCTTAAGCATGTTAAGATTTTGGGTTGTCCTGCCTATGTAAGAGTTGCACAGCGGGATAAACTTGCACCTAGAGGGTACAAGTATCGATTAATTAGATATCCTAAAAATTCCACGGGATATCAGTTCTATGATCCCGAGAACTTAAATGTGTTCGTTGCTCGAAATGCAACTTTCTTGTAACATCCCATATTTTCGGGACTGTTCTAGAAGATTCCCGGACTGATGTTATAGTCTCGGATCACGATGATAATGAAGAATAAGAGTTCAATCGATGTTATATGGGTTAGAACAATATATTATGAATATTCGTCGCGTTAGAAAACGTGTGGGATCAAAAGTCAGTTACGCGATTTTTTCTATACGAGTAAAGTTTATTGTTTTGACTACAGAATTAGCAAACGAACTCCGATCGAGTTGATTATTGAACCAGAGGACTCGTTTTTCCGAGACGAACAACTTCAGCGTTGAACTTTTTTCGAGAATCACGCCAGAAGGGCTTCGAAATTGTAGTTTTACGAAAATACCCTTAATAGTGGGGACAAGATAGTAATTTCTGGATTTATGATATTTGTAATGTTATTATTGTTATTATTTATTATCATCATTTACAAAAGAAAAAGAAAGAAAACAAAAGAAAAAGAGAAAAGAAAGGAGAAGCAGGGCCATACACATGAAGAGAGAGAGACGCCGGCGGTGATCCGGCCGGTGTCTGGCCGGCGCACCGGTGGCAATGGAATCGTCCAGTGACGACGTTCATGATGGTGGCCGGCGATCGCTCAGTTGGCAGCAGAAGGCGGCGCAGGGAGGAGAAAAAAGTGGCGCGCGTGGGTTAGTCGGTTCTGGCTCGTCGGTTCGTTTTACGGCCCGAGCCACCTACCAAATCGAATCCCTCGGAGAGTACTACGAGTATGCGGAATCGATTTCACCGATCAGTGGCTGGTTGCACGTGAAACAAGGAAGAAAACATCGGTGAACAGTAAACCCACGATGAACAGTAGCCCTGATCGGAATTCCGTCGACACCAGCGCGTTAGTATGGTCGTTGGGAGTCCGGATATGGCCTCGGAATTTCGGTACGACTCTCCGTTTAGAATTTGTTATTTTAAAGTGTAACGATTTATAGTCGGATGTTTCCAGTAGTTCCGTACTGTAGCGAATTACCATGAAATGAATTGGGCATGATTTAATATGTTAAAACGATAAATGTGGTAGAATCCGGGGAGAAACATATTAGATTTGATCGATCCGGTAGAATTAACGAGTTTCCGGTAAAACAGAGTTTCTCGCGCGATTAAGCGTAGATGATCGTAACCATGGTTGAGATGTAAAATTTTCCACAAGATTTGCCGTAAACGCGTAAAACGAGATTCTAGGCTATTCGGCTAGTTGATATAGTATAGAAAGATATGTATTAGAGTAATGAAGTTTGTACCGAAGTATCAGAGATGATTCGGGTGTTTCGGGGAAGCCCGTAGTTATTATAGATAAGTTGGAAGTTCCGCAAATAGCGGTAATAACCTTGTGTTGTTACTGGTTTGACAGATCGGACCCGGATCGCGGGCGTTCGCCTAGTCAGGTGAGTAACTCACGCTTTGAATACTTAAGAAATTTAGTGTTACTAGAAATCAGTATAATAACAAGTCGTAAATAGTTATATGTATGAAACCTGTATACAAATAAAGATGAACGTAGAAGAAAGAAGTATGAGTATCTGAATACACATGTTGATGTAAACAAGCGGCTACAAGTATAAATATATGAGTAAAGGTAAGCATGAGACCTGTTTATATATAAATGGATATAAGAGAAAGGGGCAAGCGTATGTATATGCATGTATATATAAGAACAAGAAAAAGACAAACATAAGCATATAGAAGTAAATAGATGCATACTCAGGTATAGACCATTATATATTATATATATATATATATATATATATATATTATATATATATATATATATATATATATATATATATATGTGTGTGTGTGTGTGTGTGTGTATTGATAGAGTATAAGAACGATGTCATGATTATGATTATAATTAATTAAGACCTGGGTTTGGGGGTTGTAGAAGACGACACCCTAGGGTATCGGATTAAAGTTTAAGAGATGATAATTATAAGGGAGTAAGCATGTAAGGGCAAAGAGAGCACGTATGTACGGAGAAATAAGTAAGTTTGTATATGGTAAGTATATGTTTTGCGTAACAGTATTTTGATGAATGTTTCTATGAACATAGAGTATATGTGCATATGAATATATGTAAATGAGTTTATGAACTGAGAATTCGATGTTTGTATATATGTGATACTTGTTGTATTAGAACAGTTTTGATGACATGTGTGTATGCATAACTATGGAAACTATGATATTAGTTTCATGTTTGATTAGTATAAGTGTATGAGCATGTACATGTACATGTATGACATTACAAGAAATCATAGCTAGTATAGAAAGAAACATGAGGATGCATATGCATATATATATATATATATATATATATATGTTATGCTGAGATTTTCAACAGTTGATCAAAGTTAAGAATGTTTTTCAGAATTCAAAGTATTTTAAATGAATGTTTTCGAAAGCTTTGAAAGAAATGTTTTACATAAAGATGTTTCTTCCAGTTTTGAGATTTTGATAAGCATGAGTTTTCTAATTTCCGGGGCATGAGGGAAAAACTCACCCCAGTATGTAACTTGAGGTACAGCTCGGAATTGACGGATTTCATATAGATTCAGGATTTGGGATTTGACCCATCCCAATTGTACACTGATTGGAATTGACGGACAAAGACATCTGCACATGTAGAGGACTAGGGGGACGGCGATACGTAACGCCCCTAGATCCTAGATTTTGAGACAGGATGACGGCATAGGATCGTGTACTTGATCTCCAGTTTGAACTTGGGTAGTAGCATATATCCGCACTCCCAGTTCCAGTTTGTGGCTTGGGGGACGGCGATACGTAATGCCCCAATGTCATGGGTTTGCATATCTGGCTCTAGGGCGTATGGGGGGACGGCGATACGTAACGCCCACATGCGTCAGTTTTCAGCAGATACCCAGATACAGTTTTCAGTTTTCCGATTTTCAGCTTTCAGTTTTGGGATTTCAGCACACAGTTGCAGATTTTCAGCGCCTAGATTTCAGAAATCGGATAATTGTAAACAGTTTTCAGAAACAGAACTTAGAAACAGTTTTCCAGTTTTGTAGTTTTCAGTTACAGTTTTCAGTAAGAGCTTTTTGGAAAAGAAAGTTTCTAGAAATGTCAGTTTTATAAGAGATTCAGACTTTTAAAGCAGAAACCAGCTTTCAAGTTAACTTTTCAACAAAGAGTTTTCAGAAAGAAGCTTCCAGAAAAGAGTTATTCAGAAAGGGTTTTAATAATGCATTATCTAAAGGCATAGCATGTTCAGTAGATATGGTTTACAAGTCTTGCATACAAATCATGCATTCTAGTGATTTATCTGAGAGGCATATAGATGGTGTTAATATACGACAGCATGATCACATTCATGTGAGTATTTGATGGATGATTATATGTATTGTATGTCTACATACAATTAGTTTTCAGAGAGTTTTGACGTAAGATAACTTAACTATATATATATATATATATATATATATATATATATATATATATATGGGCACGTGATTGATAGTAGTTGTGAATAAAATGATATTTTATATTACCGATTTGATGATATTTCAATGAAATAAGAAAAAGATAACTATAACAGGTGTTTCCAACTTAACAGATACAGAATGAATAAGATGGTTAAATAATAGTTAAGTAGCACAGTAAAAGCATGGAGAGTTTTGGTAAGGTTGTTGTTGATATAGAAACTTGACACGTGATGAAATGCTTGTATTGTATATGCTAAATAGAAATTGAAGTATGTGTTTGATCAGATAAAAAGATGGATGAAAGAGTAATTTGCCTCTGTAGTGGATAAGAATTGTAAAGCTAATTCAAAATTTATGATTATTTGCATGATGTACATGAGAGTTGTGGACAGTTTGAGAATTAATGAGGTAAATGTAATTGCATGATTACAGTAAAAGATAAGTTAAGAAACTTAGTGAAATGAAAATATAAGCTATTGTGTTTATGCTGAAGTTAAGAGCATGATTACTTACTGAGTCATTATGACTCACGCCATTTCAGTTTGTAGTTTTGCAGGTTGGGAGCGGTTATTGAACCAGCAGAAATTCTGAGAAGACTTTGAAGACAATGAATCACCCCAATTGCAGTCAAGGAAGTCATGAGTCTTGGGTCAAGATATGGGTCCTCACGACTCATTGCTTTTGTATTCATATTTGCATTTGCATTTCATTTGTATAAGTGATGTAATAACTTAGTTTTATTTTGAGTTCTGGCCGGAGGCCGAGTATTGCATTTTGTTTATTGAGTTCAGGCCTGAGGCTTGTTGATGAATGCATTGATGTTGAGTTACCGGCCTGAGGCCGAGATTGTTATGTTCTTGATGTATATGGATGCTGGCTACAGGCCAGGTTGCATGATGTTATGAATACATCATGCCGAAATTTCGTTAGAATCAGAGGCTTATGGAGGTAGGGTTAGCCTATCTTCTGCCGGTAGCATCCTGGCCTAGGTGGGATGTTACATTTCTTAGAAACACAATTTGTGTTAGAAAGTGCAGATCATAGAATGATTGATTTAGATGAAGTCAATCAAAGTAACTTTGAATCAACGATAGAACCAGAAGTTCAAGAAGATGAGATACCTTTGACACAACCACCTCGTAGGTACAAAGGATATCGAGACCCTCTGTCAGGTACAGGACGTCATCTGATGATACGCTCGATGTTTTCTTAATTGAAGAAAAAGATCATTTAACCTACAGAGAGGCGATGTTAGACATCGATGCGGAAAAATAGCTGGAAGCTATGAAATCCGAGATTACCTCAATGCATGATAATCAAGTCTGGGACTTGGTTCCGCTTCCCGACGGAATTGTTCCTATCGATTGTAAATGGGTTTACAAGAGGAAGCGGAGCCCGATGGAAAGGTTGAAACCTTTAAAGCCTGACTAGTAGCAAAAGGATATACTCAGAAAATAGGTATTGATTATGAGGAAACCTTTTCTCCTGTAGCCATGCTTAAGTCAATCAGGATTTTATTAGCTATTGCCGCACACTATGATTATGAAATTTGGCAGATGGATGTGAAAACGGATTTTCTGAATGGAAATCTTGAGGAAGATATCCATATGGAACAACCCGAGGGATTCACATTCGCCAAAGATCCTAATTTGGTATGTAAACTTAAAAAGTCTATTTATGGACTTAAACAAGCTTCCCGTAGTTGGAATCTTCGTTTTGACGATGTGATCAGATCGTCTGGTTTCATTAAGAATGGAGAGGAATCCTGTGTCTATAAAAAGGTTAGTGGGAGCATGGTAGTCTTCTTAGTGCTTTATGTTGATGATATACTTATTATCAGAAACGATATAGGTATGTTACAATATGTCAAAGCCTATCTCATTAAGAATTTCTAAATGAAGGATTTGGGAGAGGCCTCTTATATACTAGGTATAAAGCTTTGTAGAGATAGAGGGAGGAGGTTGATATGACTCTCTCAATCCAAGTACATTGATTTGATCTTAGAAAGGTACAACTTCGTTGACTGTAAGACAGTCAATGTGCCTTTCAAATATGGTATTCATCTGTCTAAGAAAATGTGTCCTAAGACAGATAATGAAAGGGCTAAAATTCTTAGCCAGCCTTATGCTTCCGTTGTTGGTAGCATAATGTATGTCATGTTATGTACTAGACCTGATATCAGCATGGCTATAAGTGTTACAAGCCGTTATCAGTTTGATCCCGGTCAGGACCATTGGATGGCTGTGAAACATATTCTGAAATACCTTAAGGGTACAAAGGATAAGTTTCTCATTTATGGAGAAAATGACTTACAATTGAGAGGTTACACGGACTCAGATTTTCAATCTGATCCAGATGATAGAAAGTCTACATCTGGGTTTGTGTTTTCTCTCAATGGCGGTGCCATTAGTTGGAAAAGTACTAAACAGGGTTCGACTGTTGATTCCACCACCGAGACAGAATACATTGCTGCTTCAGAAGCTGCAAAGGAAGCTATCTGGATCAAAAAGTTTGTTGCGGAGCTTGGAGTAGTTCCATCTATAATAGATCATATTCCTTTATTCTGTGACAACAATGGTGCAATAGTTCAAGTAAGGAACCTCGCGCTCATCAGAAATCTAAGCATGTGGAACGAAAGTATCATATAATTAGAGAAATTTTGACTAGAGGTGATATAGTAGTTTGTAACGTACGAACTGAAGAAAATGTAGCGGATCCACTGACTAAAGCCTTAACTCCCAAGGTGTTTGAGAAACACGTGGAGTCCATGGGTATTAGATACCATGGTGAATGGCACTAGATCAAGTGGGAGTGTTGGAAATGGTGATCGAGCACCATTCACTTTTTGTATGAATATTTGATATTTATGTAATATAATATTTATTTTATCATGGTTATTTATTTATTAATATGGTATAACTCTTACTTTTATTTATATATTTTAAATTAAAAAGTTAGATTACTCTAAGAGTTAGAGATTTCGAGTTACACTCGGAACCTTATATGAATTTAGTAAAGACCCGAGAGTTACTACATATGGTGATATAGTTGCAAGAGTTGCAAAAGGTGTTGAGAAATATCACACATTCTCTCGAATATAAATTATTCATAGTCTAGATATATTGATATAGGTCGGTCATTATATTGGTAAGACTAGTGCATTGTCTATATATGTAATGGACATATGGTTTGTCTCAATAGACTGTGAGCTTAACGGAAGTTCGTATAGAAATACAGATATTCATTAGTTGAATGAGTATTGGACAAACTCATAAAAGATGACTAATAGATATTCCATAAAAATGTCAATAGTTATCTTTTCGAGTTGAGTAGTTATTGTGGTCATTTGACTTGAGACACCATGGTGGTCTTGTGAGTGATCATCTGTGCCTGATACCATGCATGTCAGAGACCTTTCATGGTCTGGCCTCTAGATGACTGTTAGGTATAGACCGATGCTCACGAAGATCAGTGTGTGTTAAGATGAGGATTCGTCAGTCCATATGGTTGGATTTTGTTTCCATAAATTTTCAGAATATATTCCGGAAATCTTTTGACCGAAAGTTCGTTGAAGAAACTATTTCTTTAACATTATAAATAATATTCAAAAAGAGTTTTTGCTATATTATTTATTAATGGAATATAAGGATGAAAAGTTTCATATATTGAGTAGATAAGGTTTTGACAGTATAACTATAACCTTACTCAATTTGAAACGTAATGACGAAGGGATTATACATTAGCGTTTTAACCTCGACTTGTATGGTTCGACGTATCATGTTGTTTAGTCATGATTTGTAGGTGGACAGACCTTCATGAAATATGTATACAAGTATATGAGATATATAACTATATATATACGTAACAACCGAACGTGAACCTAGAGAGTTCTATTATATTGAGTTTACTCGTTGAGCACTATGGCGACCTCTCGTCAAATGTTGACAAAATATTTTTTGGGTTTTTAGGATTAAATTGTTTAATCCGATAATTCATGAGATGAATTGAATTAATTAATTTTATATCAAGAGTTGATATAATTTTATTGTATAATAAATGTAAATTTGATTTACATTAAATTAGTAATTATTTTGTGAATTAATTTAATTGTTAAATTAATATACAATATTAATTATTTAGCTTATACAATTAATTAATTAATTAAAGCACAATTGAATTTGTTTAGTTAGAGTAACTAAATTTATTCATAAAGGTAACTTAGTTTGTTTTATATTAAAGTTGGTGAGATTAATTTTAATTATGGTTAAGTTGCTTTTTGAATTTTGTGGTGTAGGGAAAAGATTCTTTAAACCATGGTTTGTTATTTTGGTTTTGGTTTTGGTTTTCTTTATTATTAATTTAATAAAAAAAACAACAACCATTGCTTTTTCTTTTCTCCACTTACTGCTGCCGTTGACCAAAAACAAAATGAAATAAAAAGCAATTTTTTTTCTTTGACATGCTCACTGCCGAGCATTAAAAAGAAACAAAATGGGCAATTTTTTTAAAAAAGAAGCAGAAGCCTACTGCCGAGTAGAGATAAAGAAAATTTGATTTTGCTCCTCACAAATTCAACTCAAAAATTACTCACCATAAATACCCAAATATATTATCAAGACCATGGAAATTAATCTTTAAGTGTTAAGGATTAATTGTGTTCTTAAAGTCCTTGATTTTTCCTAGGGTTCAAAAGTTGAATTTGGGGAAAAGTTTGGTTGCCACTCTTGAGTAATCAAACCACATTTTGATCACCAAGACTTGTTCTTGAGAGCTCAATTTGGTGGAGTTTGAAGAAGTTCAAAGCGCTTGGAGAAATTGGAAAAACTTGGATTCAACCCTTCTCAAATTGGAGAGGCTTGATGTTGTAAATTTAGTGTCATTAAACGTCAAAATAATATGCTTCAAACAAATTAAACCAGATCAATACCAACCAAATTATCATAAAACCCTAGAACATGAAACTACAGAAAACCTGGGAAATGTGAAAACGAATCCAAGTCAAGATAATCCTCTGTCCTTAAGAACTTATTGGCCCCGTCATAGGTGCTTTACGGATTCGCAATTGGCCAACGTTCTCCCAGTATAACTTGGTTCCTTCTTGTCCAATGAGCACTCCTTGACAAGTATACAAACTAGGAAATGGTTGAACTCTCTCTCAAAAACCAATAAACAAAAACAAATGTCTCTATCAAAATTCGGATTTTTTTCTCTATCCTTTGTATTTGGATTTAAAGCCTCTTTTATAAGGCATAGAAGGGTGCCAATAGGGCACCCCTTGGGGTGGGGTTCAACCCTACAAAGGGTTGTACCCCTCACAATCACCCAAAGCATCCAAATGACAAATATACCCTTAGTGAATATTTAGAAGAATTTCCAACAATCCCCCACAATTCTTCAAATATTCAAGGAGACACTTGAGAGTTATCATGAACTAAAACTGCATCGAAATAGGTAGCTTTCACCTTGAACATTTCCTAGTGAGTGACAATCGGATTTACTTGGCAAACCAGTGACCCATAGTCTTGAACTGTTCTGCTGTTGGTGTGTAAACCAAGACAATTGTCAACACACAGCTTTAATTCGATCATTTCCCGTTCTACGGTTTGTTCATTTCGGCCCTGAACAAAGGTCCCGGATTCATCAAGCACTTTAGGGTAACCCGCCTTTAAAGGTTTCCATGGAAGCGGCCTCACTTCTTACTTAAAATAGGTGATCTACTATGAAGAGGTAATATGTCTTTACCCCTATTAGAACTCATCTCCTAATATAGTGATCATTAAAAGCCTTAGTTTATCCTAACCAATGACAGACAGCACTCAGCGTCATTATCAGAATGGAAAAGAGTACAAAACTCTCCAGTGCTTGTTTTGAATTGCACAAAGTTTCAGTTGTCCCTTTTGAACCTAGATCTTGGGATCTCCAGTCAGCTAGGTTGGGTTTCCACAGTGACAATTCTTAGATTATAGGCTTCAAGCCCATTCCCCTCGATGACTTCTCAACTTGCTCTCGAGGTAAACCTTTAGTTAGTGGATCCGCTAGGTTTCCTTCGACTCAACATAATCGATCGATATTATGCTACTTGAGAGCAGTTGACCTATGGTATTATGTCTCAAACGTATGTGTCGAGACTTACCATTATACATTGTATTTTGGGCTCTCCCAATAGCCGATTGGCTTTCACAATGTATGCTAATCGGTCGCACCGGTTTGGTCCAACTAGGAATATCCTTCAGGAAGTTTCTAAGCCATTCTGCTTCTTCCGTTGTTTTGTCTAATGCTATGAACTCTGATTTCATAGTAGACCGGGCAACACATGTTTGCCTCGAGTATTTCCATGACACGGCTGCATTACCAAGTGTGAAAACAAATCCACTCGTAGATTTTGAATCCACTGTCTCAGATATCCAGTCAGCATCGTTGTATCCCTCTAGAACAGCAGGATATCTCTCGTAATGTAGCCCATATTTTGAAGTTTCTTATACCTCAAAACACTTACTATGGCTTTCCAGTGGTTATGTCCTGGATTGCTAGTATATCTGCTAAGCCTATTCACAGCTTGAGCGATATCAGTTCGTGTGAAATTCGTGAGATACATCAGAATTCCGATGATCCTTGAATACTCTAATTGCAATATGCTTAAGCCAGTATTCTTTGATAGAGGAAGAGTTAGGTTAGCTACTCCCAAATCTTTCATATCAAATTTGCTGGATAACACTTTCTTGGTAGACTAAATCAACTAATGATTATTACCAATTATCAGCATATCGTCTACATAGAGACATACAATGACATATCATTCTTGAGTTGATTTGGCGTATATACACTTATCACACTCATCGGTTTTAAACCCACTTGACAACATTTCTTTGTCAATGTTCTTATGTCATTGTCTAGGTGCTTGTTTTAATCCGTACAAGGATTTTACAAGTTTGCACACCTTCTGTTCTTATTCAGGAACATTAAACCCTTCTGGTTGTTCCATGTAAGTCTCTTCATCCAATTCACCATTCAAGAATGACGTCTTCACATCCTTTTGATGTATTTCAAGACCAAATATAGCTGCTATGACTATAAGCATTCTACTGATGTGATACGAATCACTGGTGGATATGTGTCAAAGTAAACAAGACCTTTTTTTTGTCTATAACCTTTTATGACAAACCTCGCCTTGTACTTCTCTATTGATCCATCCATTTTTATCTTCCGTTTGAATATCCATTTGTAGCCCAATGGCTTACAACCTGGAGGAAGATCAACCTACTCCCAAGTATGGTTTTGGAGGATTGAATCAATCTCACTGTTCATAGCCTCTTTCCACAGAGGTGTCTCCGTAGAAGACATAGCTTTCTCATAGCTTCGAGGCTTATTTTCTAACCAGTATGTCAGAAAATCAGGTCCAAATGACTCAGACGACGTCTAGGTTCATTTGCCTCAACATTTCCATGTTGATTTGACTATTGGTCAACTTGATCACTGTCCTTGATAGTATCAACAGATCTTTTGAGAGACTCTCTACTTTGTCTTTCCTTACAAGGAAATGTCTCTTCAAAAAATATTGCATTCCTTGACTCAATCATCACATTTGGATTGATGTCAGGAATCTCATACTTGTGTACCAAGAGTCGATACACATTACTGTTGCAAACATATCCTAAGAATATACAGTCAACAGTTTTGGGTCATATTCCACCTTCTTAGGTTTAGGAACCATCACCTTGGCGATTGGCAAGACACCCCCATATTTTCAAATATTTGTAGGAAGGTACATAACCTTTCCACAACTCATCTGGTGTCTTGTCCAATCTCATGTGAGGAAGCTTGTTCAGAACGTAGTTCGCGGAAAGCAGGGCTTTCCCCCCACAAGTTCTGAGGTAAACCAGAACTAGTCAACATGGCATTCATCATTTCCTTCAACGTTCGGTCTTTGCACTCAGCAATCCCATTTTGTTGAGGAGAATAAGGAGCAGTAGTTTCGTGAATAATTCCGTGCACAGAACAATATTCACCGAATGATGAAACATATTCACCACCTCTATCACTCCTGATTATTTTGATTTCCTTGCCAAGTTGATTTTCAACTTCGTTCTCAGTGTATAAAGCTCTCAATAGCTTCAGCTATGCTCCTCAGCAAATACACTTAACTGAATCTTGTGCTTTCATCGATAAAAGTGACAAAGTACTTTTTACCGCCTTTTGTTTGCACAATATTCATGTCACACACGTCAGTGTGTACAAGTTCCAAGGGTTCAGAACTTCGTTCTATGATGTTCTATGTATTTTTGCTTCAACACATGCCTCACACTTATGTTGGCTATCAATGCAAATTTAGGTATAAGGTCCATGTTAATTAATGTACGTATTGTATCATAATTAACATATCCTAACCTCTCATGCCATACATTTTGTGACTCAATAATATAAGCAGAAGTTTCAGCTTTATTAATAACACAATTGACAGTCATTGAAAAAACCCTCAGCGAGGTATCATTTTCCTACATAGATATCATTTTTTGTCAATACAATCTTGTCAGAAACAAATACAAACCCGAGTCCGAGTTCTTCCGAATATCTGGAACATGCAAACATTCTTATATGTAAGCTCCGTTCCAGATATCATTTTCAGAACTACTGTGCCTTGTCCAACCACTCTAGAGGTAGACCAGTTTCCCATTGTCAGATGATTGCCGCCATCGACCTTTCTGATATGAGGAAAACATCTTGCTATCAGCACATATATGACGAGTAGCCCCAGTGTCTACCCATCATTCTCTCGGATTCCCAACCAAGTTGGCTTCAGTTACCACTGCTGAGAGATTCATTTCTGAAATCTCATCAGTTAACTGCTCATCTTCAGCGACATAGGCCTCATTTTTCTGCCCTTGTCCTGAGACTTATTGTTTCTGCAGTCCTTTGTCATATGACCGCTCTTTTCACAGTTGTAGCACTTTCCCTTGAACTTCTTGTTCGCGTTGGGAAGAATCAGCTCCATTGTTTCTCTTCTTACTACCCTTTACACCTCAATGATGTTGGCCTTAGACTTCGTAGTCTTGTAGCTCGCCTTCTAGGACATCCTGTTGTCATGTTCGATTCTCAATCGAACTCCAAGGTCTTCAAGGCTCATCTGCTTCTTTTTGTGTTCAGATAGCTCCTGAAGTCCTTCCATGATGGAGGCAACTTTCCAATTATGGTGGCAACTTGAAATGTCTCACAGAGTTTCATACCTTCATCCAGTATTTCATGAATGATCTATTGTTGTTCACCCAACTGAGACATCACCATCCTTGAAACTACCATCTTGTAGTCCAGGAACCTACCCACGACAAATTTCTTTTGTCCGACATCCTCGGTTTTGTATTTCTTCTCGAGATATTCCCAAAGAATCTGCGCAGAAGTCATGCCTTGGTACACATTGTACGGGGTATTGTCAAGACCACCCAAAAGGTAGTTCTTGCACAGGAAGTCGCCAGACGACCATGTCTCTTCTCGCAGTCTGCCTCTGATTCACCCTCCAAAGGACCCGGATGATCTTTGAGGTACTTAGCCAACTGCAGAGTTGTCAGGTAGAACAACATTTTGCTCTGCCACTGTTTGAAGTTTGCCCCGCCAAACTTCTCCGGTTTTTCTCCATGAGAGACCGGTACTGTGATGTTTCCGCTAACCATATGTAACTGGAAACCAACAAGGTTCAATAAGTCTACAAAAGAAAAATTGTATGACGACCAACAAATGATCTTGTCTCAAGTGATATACCAAATGTCCACTTGTTGTTCTATTGGACAGTAGTACCAATAAACACAAGTCCTTGAATTTCCAACCAAGGTTTCTTATGAAAAGTAAATAAAGGAATATCCTTTAACTACTTTCTCAATAGAACCTCTTAGCAATTTAAACTCAGTATTTCACTTTTTCAATGTCACAAAACAATATACGATAAGTGTAGATATATGTGTATGTGTCAAACAAGATTGGATGGAATTACTTGTGTAAAATTACACTTTAAATTCTCAACCAAGTATGCAACACTGAAATAAGTTTCAACTTTATCATTAAGTGTATGCTTGTGATAATTGAACACCCTAATAATAACTTAAATCTATACTACCAAGATTAATGTGTTACAGTATATGATTTACTAAGTTAATATTAACCTAATCTAAGTCTTTGCAATTTATAACAATTTCAGGACAGATTCATTAGTGTCGCGTTCGTATCTACGTTCGAACGAGACTGTCCAGTGTGTGTACGTCGTGTGTTGAGTTCGAGAACGCGTTCGAACGATGTGTTCCAGAGAGTTCACGTTCGTATAGCGTTCGAGAACGCGTTCGAACGGAATGATTCCAGAGAGTTTGTGTTCGAGTTACGTTTAGGACGCGTCGTCGAACGTTCTTAGGCAGAAGGCTTGCGTTCGAGTTGCGTTTGAAGACGCGTTCGAACGTTCTTACGAAATTTCAGATTTTAAGCCTACACGTTCGTCGGGCGTTCGAACGCCCTACGGGTTTACATGCACAGTTCGTATTTTTTCCAGAAACTTTCTACCCTAGCATGCGAATTTACAGTCTAACAACACTAGAATGCGATAAGTTCTTAAGCTTGTTGTAAATTTAGTGTCATTAAAGGTCAAAAAAATATGCTTCAAACAAATTAAACCAGATCAATACCAACCAAATTATCATAAAACCCTAGAACATGAAACTACAGAAAACCTGGAAAATGTGAAAACGAATCCAAGTCGAGATAATCCTCTGTCCTTAAGAACTTATTGGCCCCGTCATAGGTGTTTTACGGATTCACAATTGGCCAACGTTCTCCCATGATAACTTGGTTCCTTCTTGTCCAATGAGCACTCCTTGACAAGTATACAAACTAGGAAATGGTTGAACTCTCTCTCAAAAACCAATAAAAAAAAACAAATGTCCCTATCAAAATTCGGATTTTTTTCTCTATCATTTGTATTTGGATTTAAAGCCTCTTTTATAAGGCATAGAAGGGTGTCAATAGGGCACCCCTTGGGGTGGGGTGCAACCCTCCAAGGGGTTGTTGTAACATCCCGCCTAGGCCAGGATGCTACCGGCAGGAGATAGGAAAACCCATCTCCATAAGCCTCTGGTTCTAACGAAATTTCGGCATGATGTATTCGTAACATCATGCAACATGGCCTGTAGCCAGCATCCATATACAATAAGAACATAACAATCTCGGCCTCCAGGCCGGTAACTCAACATCAATGCATTTACCAACAAGGCTCAGGCCTGAACTCAATGAACAAAATATAAACCAATTGGCCTCCGGACAGAACTCAGAATGAAGCTATACCATTACATGACTTATACAAAATGAAATGCAAATACAAAAACCATACAAAGGGCCGTGAGGACCCATAACTCGACCCATGACTCTCTTAACTTCCTCGACTGTAATTGGGGCGATCCACTGTCTTCAAAGTCTTCATCAAAGTTCTATTAGCCCGATATGTCAGCTACTGACCTGCAAAACTACAAACTGTGTTGGTG
Organism: Zanthoxylum bungeanum; assembly: GCA_019454045.1. NCBI lineage: Eukaryota > Viridiplantae > Streptophyta > Magnoliopsida > Sapindales > Rutaceae > Zanthoxylum > Zanthoxylum bungeanum. Next base: position 23,826 of record SKCR01005979.1, on the reverse strand, counting down.
TGAGTCATAATGACTCAGTAAGTAATCATACTCATAACTACAACATAAACACACAATAGCTTATATTTAAGTTTCATTAAGTTTCTTAACATATCTTTTACTGTAATCAAGCAAATACATATCCCTCATTAACTCTCAAACTGTATGCCACTCTCATATAAGATTACATAGTTAACATATTAATCAAAGCGTACTATTTAAATTCTGCTTAACTCATTTATTTTTCAGATATCAGAAGTATCATCAATTTAGCTTTCTCTATACTATTACTCATCTCATTCTTTTATTACTTACACACAGTCTAAAATTAAATCACTCACTTACATCTTTACATCACATTTATGTTACTAATCTTACACACTTACTTGAATTCATAATGCTCTATAATGCATATACTAAACCAAACCTCATACGTACCTCATACGTACCTCATAAGTCATAATTCTATAACACATGTATATCGTGCCCATAATATATAACATATATTCATTGTAAGTCATAAATCTCTTATGCATACATATGTACCAACATATATTCTTAAGTAGCGTTATATTCATTTATCTTAAACTACAAAGTTCAAATCCATTATCACTGATCATGCTACTATGTACTTGTATTCTACACATGTTAATTCGATATGAACATGCTACACACAAAATCATCCATATATATACATAAGCATAATAATTAGATCATGTATCAATGTTAACGGTATGAATCTAATGTACTCATGCTATAATGCTTTGTCAACTACCATATGTGTCTCATAAGAATCACCAGAATCCATGATATATATATGCATGATGGTAAATCCTACTCTGCTCTAACATGTTATGCTTTTAGAAAATACTTTTTCTGAGAAACTATTTTCTGAAAATTATTTCTGAAACTCAGTTTGAAAACCTCTTAATAAAACTTATCTTTCTAAAATCATGTTTTGAATTTCTGATATCTGGAAACTATTTCTAAAATCTTGTTTCTGAAAGCTGTTTACTGGGAATATGAAGACTGAAAACTCTTTCGGAAAATCTTTCTTTTTCTTGTATTTCTTTCTAAAACCGTCTTTCTAAGCTCTTTTCTGAAAACTGAAATCTGAAGTCATTTTTTCTGAAAACCAAACTGAAATCTGAAATCCTTTTCTGAAAACTAAATCTCCGCCCGTAGGCGCATCTCCGCCCGAAGGCGCATCTCAGTCCGAAGGTGCATCTCCGCCCATAGGCGCATCTCCGCCCGTAGGCGCATCTCCGCCCGTAGGCGCATCTCCGCCCAGGAATGTACCATCTGAGCGCTGAGGATCTATGAGCGTCCCCCTAGTCCTCCACATGTGCACATGTGTATAAATCCGTCAATTCCAACAATGTACAACTGGGATGGGTCAAATCCCAAATCTCGAATCCAAAGTATCCGTAAAGTCCAAACTGTGTCTCAAGTTACATACTGGGGTGAGTTTTTACCTCATGCCCCGAAAACCATAAAACCATATAAGGTATCTCAAAACTGAAAGAAAACATTTTTCTGAAATGTATTATCTTTCAAATCATTTGAAACTTTTCTTTGAAACATTTAAAATTTTTGAAAACATTCTTATCTTTTGCTTAACTGTTGAAAATCTTAACACACACACACATGCACATGCACATATGCATTTCTCATGCTCCTTTCTACCTTAGCCATGCCTTACTATATGCTCATTTTTCACTACCATATTCTGAAACATTGCATTCATGACATGCATGAATTACACACAGTATACATATAATTATAACATGTATTCCCATAAACATTGTTACTTATACTATTAATTTCTTACTTTCTCATATGCATCAATGTTATGCGAACTCATGACTACAAATCTCATGCATTCATGCCACAAAATTTATATACAAACACTTCTCATACTAATTTACTAATTCCATAATTATGCTTACACACACGATACCAAAGTTCTTCTATTATATCATATTTCAAACATATACGGGTTTCAAGTTCTTAATTCTTAAACTTATTTACCATTTCCTAACTATCAACTTGTGCTCATGAATCTCATGTCATAAACTTACATATATTCAAATGCCATGCATATACTACTCATTTATGCTCTTTATCATCTTATATACATATGTTCATACTCATGTCGCTAATCATACCTATACATATGCTTACTCTCGTATGAACATGAACCTATGCATTCATACCAGCCTTATATACTTATTAGTTCATATTTACTCATGCATACTAGTATTCTTATATAATGCATAAATTACAAACTTTCATTCATGTCACTAGTCTCATTCCATAGGGTGTAGTTTCTACATCCCCCAAACCCAAGTCTCATTTAATTATGATTATAAACATAACATCATTCATATGCTCTATCTGTCTATATAAATACATATACTTATTTACCTCTAGACATGCGTCTCTTTACTTCTATATACTCATGCTTATCTCTTGCTTGTATGCATGCTTATGATTGTTTATTCTCATCTATGTTTGCATACAAATACACATGTCTCTTTGTCATATATTCATCTTTATATATATATAGATTTCATAAATCTATCGATATACTACCTTATTACATTACTAGTTTCGAACATCGTTAAGTCTACCAAGTACTCGGAACATGAGTTACTTACCTGGCTAGGCGAACGCCCGCGATCCGGGTCTGATCTGTCAAACAAGTAATAACACAAGGTTAGTACCGCTATTTGCGGAACTTCCAACTCATCTATAATAACTACGGCTTCCCCGGAACACTCGAATCATCTTCGATACTACGGTACAAACTTCATTACTTTAATACATATCTTTCTATACTATTCCAACAAGCTGGGTAGCCTAGAACCTCGTTTTACGCGTTTGCGGCAAATCTTGCGGAAAAGTTTCCGCAAACTCTACGGAAGGGTCTCGAACCCTCCGAACTAATCCAGAATTACTTAATTACCCTCGCAATACCATAATTATATCATCTTCATGATTATGGTCATCTACGCTCAGTCGCGGAGAGAAACTCCGTTTTACATGAAACTCGCTAATTCTACCAGATCGATCTAATCTATTCCGTTTTCCGCGGATTCTACCACATTTATCGTTTTAAACATATTAACATATCCAATTTATTCCATGCTAATTCGCTACTAAACTACGGAACTACCGGAAACATCCGAATATAAATCGATACACTTTAAAATAACAAATTCTAAACGGAGAGTCGTACCGAAATTCAGAGGCCATATTCGGACTCCCATCGGCCATACGAATGCGCTGGTGTCATCGAAATTCCGATCGAAGTTACTGTTCATGTCAGGTTACTATTCATCTGACGCTTCTTTCCTCGTTTCGCATGCAACCGGCCGCTGTTCGGCAAAATCGACTCTGCACACTCGTAGTACTCGTCGAGGGCTTCGATTTGGTAGGTGGCTCGGGTCGTGAAACGAAGCGACGAGCCGGGATCGCGAAACCCACTTCACGCCTCTTTCCTCTCTCGCCGTCGCCGTTGCCGGTGCTTTCACGGCCGCCGCCTGCCACCATCTTGCTCGTCGTCGCTGGGCGGTCAATTCTGCACCGGTACGCCGGCCTGAGGTGGCTGGAGTTGCCGCCGGCGAGTGGTTCTTCTCCAAGGGCGATGAGGGGTGCGAGTGAGGGATTTGGTTTGGTTTTGCCAATTTGCTATTTTCCAAAACTTGAGGCTTTATATACTAGCTGGGGAAAATATCAAATGAGTCCCCGCAAATTTGCTGTTAGCCCATATCATGGAACTTTATGGAATTTTGCATTTTCGGAGCCATTATGAAGCGTTTCTCGAAAAGTGCTCAACACGAAAGTTGTTTCGTCTCGGAAAAACGAGTTCAATAGTTCAAGAATCAACTCGATCGAAGTTTGTTTGCTAATTCTATAACCAAAACTGTAAACTTTACGCGTTTTACGAAAATCGCGCAACTGACTTTTGATCCCACGCATTTTCCAACACGACGAATATTCATAATATATTATTCCAACCCATATATCACCACTTGAACTCTTATTCTTCATCATCATCATGTTTCGAGACTATAACATCGGCTCGGGAATCTTCTAGAACAGTCCTGGAAATCTGGGATGTTACAGTTGTACCCCTCACAAGCACCCAAAGCATCCAAATGACAAATATACCCTTAGTGAATATTTAGAAGAATTTCCAACACTTGAAAGAAATTGTTGGTAACATTTAATTTGTAAATTTATTGTTCAATTTCTTGATGATTATTGTTGTGAAAAAATATTGTGGATTTGTTGGATTAATTGGAAGCATGTAAGTAAGAAACTAGAAGCATTTAAGTGTTGGAAAATAGTAAATAATTGATATGTTAATTTTTTGAATGCTTGGATTAATTTTTCAATAGTTGGAAAATTATTTGTATGCTTGAATTAATTTTTAAGTGTTAGGAAAATTAATTTTAGTAAGTTTGGATTATTTTTAAGTGTTGAAAATAATTTTAGAAGATTAGAATAATTTGTCAAGAGTAGATAAATGTATTAAGTGTGTATATTTTTAATTGAACTTATGGGTAATTATTTAATGCATAAAAAATTGGTAATGATTTTTATTGCATTGAAATTTTTTAAATTTCTGATTAAAAAATTTTATTCACTGTTTTTGTAATTGCCAAAAAAAAAAATAAAATATTCGCTCGGATTTAATCTCGGGCGGGTTCTGCTGTGCACGGCTTATCCGTTCCTCACTCAACAGTGCAATTTAGCTAATGGGAAGGTTAAAATTGTTTGATGGTAAACAGTATTCATATTTTGCAATATGATTAGTTTTTGTGAAGAACTCGAATGAATTTGTGCACAAGTACATAAAAATCCTGAATATGTGGGAGGTCATGCATAGTCTTGGGTGATGGTAACCAAGATCTAAGTTTCATGCCCCGTGCTGTTTTTTTCCCACTTTCAACTTGTCTCTTGTTTTTGCTAATAGTTGGCACATTCATATTTAATTTGCAAATTTACATATTGCAATAATGTTCGCGCACACCCTTCCTGAGAAAAACTGCATCTTTCTAGTACTAATTTGTATTTTTGGGTCAGAGTACTGCTCTCTCAAAACGTGGTAGAAACAGCGTTTTAACACTAAATATATATAAATTATCAATCTATTGAAGCAACCAAGGCACAAAACTATGATATTATCAGTTTGGCATCAAATTTTATTAAAAACACCCAAACAGGCACTTCTGAGTTTGTGGGCTCGGCAAATTTACAAGTGGCTAGGCTAATTTAAACCCGCTTCAACAAAAACCACCATGACCCGCTTCAACAAAACCACCACCATGACCCGCTTCAACAAAACCACCATAATCACCATCATGGCCAATCCAGTGAAAGCGGCTCCCAGGGTTTTGTCAATTGGGAATGCTCCGGCATCAGAAGTCTTATCTGCTGCACTGAAATCAAAGAAGCTCTGAAGGTAGCCAGCAATATTGTTCACCATATCAACAAACAGAGTTCTTGATCGTCAGAAGGAAATCCATAGGCGAACTTCCAGTGTCTGCAGATTGGCTTCCAGTGTCTCCATGGCTTTGAATCAGATACCTGATCTTGAAGCATGTCATCTGAAACAATTCCTTTAGTTCAGTTCCATGCCAAGTAAAGACCAGCTATGAGAGAGAGAATAAATCCACAACAAAATTTGAATTGTGTAACGAGAAAGGGTACTGAAAAAACTTACTGGTTTTCTGGGACTGGATGAAGTCTACAAGGGCGTCATTTTTCAAGACAGCATTCCACACATTAGGGTCACACGCAACTGAAGCAACAAACTGACTGGGCACAGAAACCAAAATTTAAATCCCCCAAAAAAAATAATGTCAGTTAACTTACATATTCATTTAGATAAGGAAAACAAAAGCTGTCATAAGCAAAATGCATCTAAAGCAAATTAACAGATGCTTCAAATCTCTGAACTGATGATAAATATAAGTTGCAAAACTTCAACTATTAATACAACAATGAAGAGGATTAAACACTAATGACACATACATGAGTATCTAATTCTGTTGAAACAACACACAGAGAGGGAGCTAAATCAACCTGAACGGCAGGACTTTCACTGAGCAATTTCAAAGCTTGAAAAGCAGGTTTTGGCACGGAAGCTGCTTTTCAAGTAATGGCAAGCTGGACGCCTCACCAGATATTCCAGAGTTTAAAGATGACAGATAATCCCTAAAGATATACAGTTAGTTAAAACCATAGAAGAAAATCAATTACCAGAGCCCCAAAAATAGAGAGGATAAAAGAACCAATTAGCATTTCTAGCACAAATGGTGAAATTTAAAGGTGCTTTTATTAAAAAGCACTTTCAGAGACCCAAAACACTGGGATGTATTTCACATGGTGAAAAAACGCTTGGGAGTACTTTCTTCCTAAACAAATACCAGTGGGTGCTTTTCAATAAAATAGTTCAATGGGTTTGAGGGGAAGCGCTTCTGTTTAAAAACACTTTGTACAAAAGCACTCCCTAAAACTAATTGCACCGTCGTGATCATAACAACCAATCATTACCCAGAAATAATCTCATAACAAAAATCATAACCAAATTTTCAAATACTAAAAAAACATACATACATACATACATACATACATACATACATACATACATACATACATACATATTAGTCCAGAGAACAAAAATACACAAACAACAAAGATTAAAAAAGAAAAAAATTGGAATTACATACTTATCGAAGGCATCTTTGAGCTCAGCCGTGGCTTCCTTAGCCTCCATACATACATACATACATACATACATACATACATACTAGTCCAGAGAACAAAAATACACAAACAACAAAGATTAAAAAAGAAAAAAATTGGAATTACATACTTATCGAAGGCATCTTTGAGCTCAGCCGTGGCTTCCTTAGCCTCCTCAAGGCTCGGCGCGGCGCCAAAGACAACCCTAGGCATCGGCTCAGCCAGTTCCGCCAGTAAACCATCCACTTCTCCCGCAAATTCCCAGTCATCCACCATCTTCCACGTGGCCTTCTGCGCCTCCGTGACGTCGCCACCAGAGACTTCCCGCCCCGATATGGTAGCCGCTACGGGACGCAAAAGGTTTCGCAGCGACTGCTGGGTCGGCGTCGCTGATGACATCCGCCGCGGAAGCCGCCGTTCAAAACGCCCATCCCCGCGACCTTACCGGCGGTCTCATGGCTGCCCCACCTCCCATCGTTGGGAAAAATAGTAATAATTTTTATAAAAAAGTCGAATTGTTAGAGTGACTGAAGAAATTTTTGGCCAAATGCTTAGCAATTAAGATTTGTAATCACGAGTCACGACGTTCCATTTGATATAAGGAATCTCTTTTTTTTTTTTAATTATTCTTTATTCCATTTTCATGTGGATAAATTCTCCAGTTAAATATTCTGTGGCTTTAATTCTCTACGCATACTCATTGTACAGCTTCATGTATGCTAGTAATATAATGCCACGTCATATAAATATTCTGTATTATCATCATCAAACAGGTTTTATAGGCTAATTCTTCTGCTGCTGATGTAGAATATAACTAGGTAAAGAAACAGTGGTAGAGCGCGCTTTCGCGGCTCTTTAAGATATTGCCACGTCAAAAAGTTAGAGTCATGACTTGTGAGGGACCCATTTGAAGGACTATCGGAGAAGCTATATGCTATATCCAAAAATTCTATCCTGTAATTTTTTTTTTTTTTTTTAAATCATTAAAAATCTCACCGTTAAATCATTTTTTTTGGATTTAAATAGAACAGGTAAATTTATTAATTGTCTCCAAACTCTTACAAGAAACTTACTTCCTAAATTCGAAAACATAACTTGAAGGCCAGACCCTGAATTCTACACCACGAAGCCACGCCTCATGAGGACTTCCCAACTGTAATATGTTAATGGAAATTAGTAAAATTAGTCAGCTTTATCATTTGTCAAAATAAACCATAACGTTTGACGTTTGCAAAAATAGTCATCTTCTCTAAGTAAACTTTTGAGAAGTTGGATTCTCTGAAGTTGGCACCGACCGAAGTATTCATAATTTGAGAGATCCGAAATTCTAAAGTTTTAATATTTTTTTAATCATACTCAATAAAATTTCGGAGATACGAAGTTCAAACTTTGCATCCCGAAGCTACAACTTTGGATACCCGAAATTTTAAACGAATATATAAATATCCAGATGTCTCCGAAGATTTAGAATATGACAAAAAATCTCAAAGTTATCAAGAACTTCGGAATCCGAACTATTCTCCAAACTACTTAAAAAATTCGAACTTGACTTAGAAAATTCGAACTGAACTTAGGAAATCTGAAGTACTCTCTGAAGTGTAGAAGGACTAGTTTTGTTCCTTATTTCTTTCCCAAATGAGGAGGCATTCACTCAATATCAGAATGTATGGAGGACCACGACATATTATTAAGGGTTCAAATTTTCAAGAATCTATTTCCTTTCAAACTCAGTGTACTGTAATTGATGTATTTTTCTTCTTTATTTTGTATTTGTCTAATTTTATTTTTTCTTGAGTTTTGCAACTTTTTTCTTTTCTCTTTTTGTCAGAATCTTGCCCCCCAGTTTAACAGTAACAGCGGGATAATGGTACTTCGTGACTCTAAGTCGGTTTTTTTCAGTTTCCTAAAATTAATGATACCCTACAATCATGACATGGAAGAAACTCTTGCAAAACTCTACAATCATTTTTCTTCTCTCCCCAAAATGCTCTAATGAAAATTTACAAAGCATGCACCGAAAGAATGAGGCTTCTTATGATCCATGGTTTCCCTAGTAGTGTATTTGTAGGGTTTTAAAGGGCAAATTCCGGTAAGACCAGCGGAAACGGTGGTGAAATGAAAAATCAAATTTTTTGATTTCAAAACTTTTTCTCGGATTATTAAATAAACATATTTATTAATTATCCAATAATCAAATTATGAAATAAAATTCAATAAATCAAATTTATGTGAATTTACCAGATTACCCACACTTGGTATTTTGTTCATTTTAGTCCGAAATTGATCAAATCAAATTTTGGATGATTCTAAATCATTCTAAGATGAACTTAGCATGTTCAAAAATATCAAACACACCAAGAACAACCAAAAAACCCCAAAAATCCTCATTTGGCGCCGAGAGCACCATTAGGGTGCCAAAGTGTGCATTTTGCACTTCCATGCTTCAAGACACATCCAAATGATGAAACCAATCAACAATGAAAAACTTATATGCATCATATACACATCCAAATACACAAACATAAATAAAAAACCCCAAAATGGATAAGGTCTTTAAACCCTAATTTTCAATTTCTTCAAATTTGACAAATTAGACCAAGTTGGTTAAATAAATTACTTCAATCATCATTCTTCCATCCAACCAAAGTCTCAACACAATGAAACAAATCTAGATCAAATCTAGGTCATCTAAGAGTGGGTCAACTGTGGGGTTGGTGCTCAGAGCGCCAATTCCTGGTTGTTATTTCTTTGAATACTTCTGTAAAACATTATATTATGAATAATATATGAAGTTTCTATAATATAATCTATCTTATTAAATGGTAAAGACGTAATGACCTTAGAATGATTAGTCATGGTACTGTTGCAAAAGCGTCGCAACTGACATGAGTAGTATCATGACGTTGTCATTCTCAGATTGTTCCTGGTCAAGGTTTACACTACTTGGTCAGTATAGTAAACCTGTTGAGACCAGTACATGTCGTATACTGGAATATATGATTCCAATGGTTTATCAATGAACCATTAGTCTTGGAGACTAGTATAGACGTGTAGGTGTTTATAGTGGATAAACACTGAACGACTCACCGAAGATTCTTCTGGATGGATTACACCAGCGTCAATAAGAATCTTCTCGGGTTGAGTAGCACTTGTGTTCTTAGACTTGAGATGCCATTGTGGGCACATGAGACATCTTCGTACACTTAGATGACAGTCACGTCACCGATCTATTTGATCAGACCTCCGCATGTTCATTGGTGTAGATAGATCCTCAGGGTGTCCTATGTGTATCAAGATAGGATCCGTCAGTTCTGTGTACCAGAGCATAGGTAGTCCATATGATTAGCAATCAGATAAAACCATAGGCCCGTGGTAAAGTTAGAAGCTAGTTCTAAAAAATTCTTTTAGAGATTGCTAATGGAATAGTCGACTGGATAATCCCCGTAGAGATTTGACGTTTACATCTATATCTCTGGGATTTATCCGGATACCTGTGACAGAGGAATTATACATTTGCCATGACCTCGACCTGTATGGTTTAGCGAGATTATCCGTGATCGTCATAATCTACCGGTGGATAGATTATGGACACGAAATTTGATTTCGTGACGGATATACCTGAATCTAGAGAGTCTCAATAATGAAACATACTCGTAGAGCACTAGAGTAACATTAATAAATAATATTGATTATTTATAAAGTCGTTTAAAGGTTAAACGCAGATACGTGCTAAAGGGACTAGATAGTCATTTGTCTAATTATTGTGTATTTACATTTAATACTTGATTAATTTAAATACACATTAATTAATAGTCAAAATGAGTTATTGACTTATATCCTAAATGAATATATGTTTTTTAATATTTAATGTAAAATATTATACATATATTTAATATATTTGTATTTGATTAATTAATTATATTTAATTGTTAAATGATTAAATTAATTAAAGTATAAATATCTTACATTAGGATATTTGATGTAAATGATATTAGTTGCCTTTGTTGACTTAATTAAATATCTAATAAAGTGTATTTGGATATTTATGCAAGTTGACTAAATTAAAGTGAAATGAAAAATGAAATTAATAAACTTGTATTTGGCTTTAGCATTTTCGGCCAAGGCAAATCTTGTACAAGTATATATTATTTTTCATTTCATTTTATTCTTAACCTAATACACTTTACAAAGAAAAACTCCATTGAAAAAACAAAAAGAAAGCTTGTGAAAAGAAAGGAAAATCAAGAAAGCTTGGATTTTTAGTAAGTTTCTTCAACTACTATTAGTAAGGAAAATGTTCCTTAGGATCTAGGCTTTAACATATGATGTTCTTAGGTTATTTCTTTCTTTATTATTTTTTTTTTGTTGATGGAAGTTTTGATGGAAGTGTTGAGCATGTGTGATGAAAGAAGATTGTGACTATGTAGTTGTAAGCTTTCTTTTAAGTTTTGGAAACCATGTTGCTAATCTAGAGTTGTTGACCCACTCTTAGATGAACTAGATTTGATCTTGAGTTGTTTCATTTGTTGAGACTTGGATTGGATGTAAGAATGATGGTTGAAGTAATGATTTAACCAATTTGGTCTAATTTGTCCAATTTGATGAAATTGAAAAAATTAGGGTTCATGACCAATTCCAAATTTGGGGCTTTCATATATGTTGTGTATTTGGATGTGTATATGATGCATATAAAGTTTATGTTGATTGGATTACATCTTGATGTGTTTTGAGACATGAAATGACCAAAATGGACAAAATGCCCACCTAAGGAGGCTCACGGCCAAGAATTAGAATTTGGGGATTTTTGGTTGCCTTGGTGTTTTAATTTTTTGAACATGCTAAGTTCATCTTAGAAATGATTTAGAATCATTCAAATTGATTTGATCAATTTCGGATTAAAATGGACAAAAATACCAAGTAATGGTAATTTGGTAAATTCACTTAAATATGATTTATTGAATTTTATTTCATAATTTGATTATTGGAATATTAAATAAATATGTTTATTTAATTAATCCGAGAAAAAGTTTTGAAATCAAAAAATACGATTTTCCACCGCTTCCGCTGCGTTACCGGATTCCGCCCCTTAAAAAAAACCTCTTCATCAACAACTCTAGATTAGCAACAAAGTTTCCAAAACCTTAAAAGAATACTTATAACTACAATAGTCACAAGCTTCCACCATTATACATGCTCAAACACTTTCACCAAACTTCCATTCATCAAAAACAAAAAAATAAAGAAAAGAACAACATGATAACATCACAAGAAGTAGCCTAGAACATAAGGAACAATTTCCTCTCTAATGGCAAGTTAAGAAAACTTACTAAATCCAAGCTTTTTCCTTTGTTTTTCCTTTCTTCCTCTCTAGCTTATTTGTTTTCTTTTAATGGAGTTTAGGTTAGAAAGTGTATTAGGTATTTACCAAATGAAAAAGAAAACAATATATACTTGTTGACCAAAAGGCCTTGGCCGAAATCAACAAACATATTACAAACAATTTTAATTTCAATTTCATTTGATATAAATTTGATCAACTGATATAAATATCTAAAAAACACTTTATAGATATTTAATTAAGTCAACAAAGGCAACTAAGTCATTTTAATCAAATATCCAATGTCAAGATATTTATATTTTATTAATTTAATCATTTAACGATTAAATAATAAATAATTAATTAAATACAAATATATTAAATATATGTATAATATTTACATTAAATATCAAATACATATATTCATTTAGGATATTAGTCAAATATCTCAATTTGACTATTAATTAATGTGATTTAAATTAATCAAGTATTAAATGTAAATACACAATAATTAAGCAAATGACTATCGGGTCCCTTTAGCATGTATCTTGCGTTTAACCTTTAAACGACTTTATAAATAATCAATATTATTATAAATGTTGCTCTAGTGCTCTACGAGTATATTTCATTATTGAGACTCTCTAGATTCAGGGCATATCCGTCACGAAATCCAATTTCATGTCCATAATTTATCCACCCGTAAATTATGACGATCACGGATAAACTCGCTGAATCATACAGGTCGAGGTCATGAAAAATGTATGATTCCTCCGTCACAGGTATCCGGATATATCCCAGAGATATAGATGTAAACGTCAAATCTCTATGGGGATTATCCAGTCGACTATTCTATTAGCAATCTCAAAAAGAATGTTTAGAACTAGTTTATAAACTGTACCACGGGCCCATGGTTTTATCTGATTGCTAATCATATGGACTACCTATGCTCCGGTACACAGAACTGACGGATCCTATCTTGATACACATAGGACACCTTGAGGATCTATCTACACCCAATGAACATGCGGAGGTCTGATCTAAATAGATCGGTGACGTGACTGTCATCTAAGTGTAGAAGATGTCTCATGTGCCCACAATGGCATCTCAAGTCTAAGAATTACAAGTGCTACTCAACCCGAGAAGATTCTTATTGACGTTGGTGTACCATCCATTAAGAATCTTCGGTGAGTCGTTTAGTGTTTATCCGCTATAAACACCCACACGTCTATACCAGTCTCCAAGACTGATGGTTCATTGAGAAACCATGGAATCATATATTCCAGTATACGACATGTACTGGTCTCAACAGGTTTACTATACTGACCAAATAGTGTAAACCTTGACCAGAAACTGTCTGAGAATGACAACGTCATGATACTACTCATTGTCAGTTGCGACGCTTTTGCAACAGTACCATGACTAATCATTCTAAGGTCATTACGTCTTTACCATATTAAAAGATACAATATATTATAGAAACTGCAATATATTATTCATAATAATAATGTTTTACAGAAGTATTCATAAAGAAATACAACGGGAATTGGCGCTCTGAGCAACCACCCCAACAATTCTTTGGGTAATTGAAGTAAGGGTTTGCTTGGTAGGTGAGTCATTTGAATTTTTCATTTCTTACATGTCTGATTTAGGGAAAAACACATATACTAAGAAACGAAATTCGAAACAATTAGGTGTTTGTTATAAATGTGCACGTTGGACGTGCAACACTCGTTGTCGATCTTTAGGAATGATGTCTGACAATCGCGAAGATAAAATTCAATTCATTAGAGATGGCTTTTGTAATAAGTCTTTAGATGATATATCATTGACTTTTGAGGCGCATCTTAGTGGACATGTTCATCTAGTAATTCGAAATTTGCATGCACAATTTCAAAAAGAAAGACAACAATACAGTCTCGGAAATCTAATTTTAAAAGTCATTGTTTGCCAATTTATAAGAAAATTGGATGGGAAGTATATCCTCGACCCATAGAAGGCGTTCAAGCCGCTACTGAATGTAAAACTAGAGGAAGATGTGAGCCATAATCATAACTATCAGTACATATTATTTCAATTTATTGCTTTGATTTCCTTTCCTTTAAATTACTTTTTTTGATTTACTTTAATTTACTATTTTGATTTCCTTTATTTTAATTTTTAACGACAATAATCTAAACTTTTTGACTTTCACGATCAATTTTTCTGTTCATTTAACAATTATCATTTTGTAGATACTAATGCTTTTATTACTCACTCTTTTCAGTATCCATAAATACATCTCGTCATTTCTCACTTCGACAGACTCAGATAAGAGAGGTGAACAAAAATGGAGAAAACTTCAAGACGACGAGTCACTAATATCTATGTGTTTTGTGGAACTAGCTCTGGAACTAAATCAGAATTTGTTTAAGCTACAAAAGAATCGGGTAGAGTTATGGTAGAAAGAAACATGATCTTAGTATATGGCGGTGGAAATCTTGGATTGATGGGATGTGTTTCAAAGGCCGTGCAAGAAGGTGGCAATCAAGTTTTAGAGATCATTTTAAAAACTTTAGCAGACGAAAACCTCATCGGAAAATCAAATGAAGAAAAATGTATTGTCTCAGGTATGTCTGAAAGACTAACTGAAATGATTAAGCATGCTAACACTTTTATTGCTTTACCAGGTGGGCTAGACACATTAGAAGAAATATTCACAGTGGTATCATGGGCGAACTTGAACATTCACCGAAAACTTATCGGACTACTCAATGTTGATCACTTTTTCGATTTTCTTTTAGTATTTCTTGAGGATGCCAAAAGACTTGGGTTCATTTCAGAACTTGTAAAGATATCGTCATAACTGCAAGAAAAAATGATGAATTGATTGAGCAGCTCTTAACTATGAACCAAAAATCGACTTTATTCTTTTCAAGTTGAACTAGTTTGATAACGATTGTGGCAAGAAGCGTAGAGTGGACTTGAATCTTAATCTGTAATTTTTCTTTTATATAGTTGTAGATTCAATTATCAATTCCACAGTAACCATGTAATGTCTTCTAAACTCTATTTCTTCTTATTCAGACATTGGGGACAATGTTTCAATTTGGTTGGGGGAATGGGTAGTTGACTATATAGTTTTCGTTTTTATATTTCATTGTTGTGTTTTTCTATTTCATTGTTGTTTTTTTTTCTTTCAAAAAAAATATTTCATTTTTGTGCTGTTGGTTATATAAAAAAAAAAATTATGTTGTATTACTTTGTTGTTATTTTGTGTGTAATAAAAAAATATTTTGTGTTGATTTCTCTTATGCTTTTCAAAAAAATTACACACAAACCAATAATAAATTTTTTACTAACCAAGTGGAATTATTGTTCTGAGATGGCAGTGTAAGGAGTTTTCGCTCATGAGACACATCTCAATGTTCGTAACAAGTTATTTTTTTTTATTTAAATTTATGAATTCTCCATAACATTGACTAAAATTTGATCTTTATATGCTAATTTGACAGATATTATCAACATACAATGTAACATATGATCGCATGTTGTAATTGAAAATTTTGTAATATTTAGTTCTCTAATTTGATTAGAGTTAGCACCTAAAAGCAGTGAAATTTGTGTTTTTATTCAAAAAAACTAATCATGCTTTACTTAGTAACCGGACATCGTTCCTCAGCAAGCAGTTAGTGATTGTTCACGTAAAACGATAGAGCTTGAGTTTTTAAAAAAAATGTGTGAATTAGTTCGATTTTGTAGTCTCTCTAACTCAAGCAATTAAGTCTGTATAGGTGTTTTAACACTTAGTGCCCTAAGGCCAACTGGTCTGGGAGTCACTGGCACAAAGCTCGTTACATGGGTTTAAAGAGAAAGCTTAAGGAAATCAAAAATTTCTTTGTTTTAACATTTGAGATCTGAGCAATTAAGTCTATGAGGTGTCTTAACACCTAGTACTCAAGCCAACTGGTTGGGAGTCACTGGCCCAAAGCTCGTTACAAAGATTGAAGATATATTATTAATATTTTAAAAAAAAAAAAAACTAATTTTTGTATTTATATATAAATTATAATTGCCAAAAGGTGTGAACTCTAAAATAATTTTAGAAAAAATGTTACCCTTTTTCAACAAGATCCGTTAAAATCGTGAGCATAATGAATTGAATAATACATGTTTTATGTGTCTATGTGTAACATCTCAGATTTTCGGGATATTTTGGAAATGTTCCCGGATCAAAATTGTGGTCCCGGAACAGAGCGACATTAGCGGATAAGTGTTTAAGTGATGAATATGAGTTGGAATAATATATTATGAATATTCGTCGCGTTGGAAAACTCGTAGGATCAAAAGTCAGTTACGCGATTTTTGTAAAACGCGTAAGGTTGGGGTTTCGGTTATGGAAATGAAAAGGAACTCGGATTGACTTGATTCTTGAACATCAGACCATTTTTCCGAGACGAACAACTTTCGTGTTGAACACTTTTCGAAAATCGTGTCAGAATGGCTTCAACAATGCAAAATTCTAGAAAGTTTCATGATATGGGCCCTAAATGAATTTTTCCGGGGTCAGTTTGTAATTTTCAGAAACTTAACTATATAAACCACATAGTTTCATCAAATCACAAAAAGAGCAAAACCCTTATCTTTCCCTTCACCTGACCCCCCACCGTTCTTTCGAGAAATGGTTCGCCGGTGAGCTTTGGCCGGCGCACCAGTGCCTGTGTGATCGTCCGGCGACAACGTGCACGATGGTGGCCGGCGTCGACAGCAGAAACTCCGGCAACGGCGGAGAAGAATAGAGAGAGATGCGCGAGCTTGGGTTTCCTGATCCCAGCTCGTCGCTTCGATTCACGACCCGAGCCACCCACCAAATCGAAGCCCTCGACGAGTACTACGAGATGGTGGTGACGGTTTTTCCGATCCGTGCTCGGTGGCACTCAAAACAAGGAAGGAAGATTCGGATGAATAGTGACCCATGATGAAAAGTAGCTCTGATCGGAATTCCGATGACATTAGCACGTTTGTATGATCGTTGGGAGTCCGAATATGCCCTCGGAATTTTTGGTACGACTCTCCGTTAAAAATTTCGTTTATTTCAAAGTTTACCGTTATATATTCGGATGCTTCCAGTAGTTCCGTAGTGTAGTGAATTGACATGAAATGAATTGGGCATGTTATAATATGTTAAAACGCTTGCACATGTGGTAGAACCTGGAAGAAATAGAATAAATTAGATCGATTCGGTAGAATTAGCGAGTTTCCGGTAAAACAGAGTTTCTCGCGCGATTGAGCTTAGATGACCGTAACCATGGTTATATATAAAATGATATGCGAGGGTTATTAAGTAATTTTGGATAAGTTTGGAGGGTTCCAGACCCTTCCGTAGCGTTTGCAGAAATTTTCCGCAAGATTTGCCGCAAACGCGTAAAATGAGAATATGTGCTATCTAGCTAGTTTAGAATAGTATATAAAGATATATTAGAGTAATGAAGCTTAAATCGTAGAGTTGGTGAGGATTCGTGCAATCCGAAAAGGTCCGGAAGTTTATTATAGATGAGTAGGAAGTTCCGCAAATAGCGGTTCTGACCATGTTTTATTTGTTTTGACAGATCAGATCGGGATTATGGGTAAATACAAGCCAGGTAAGTAACCTACGCGATAAGTGCTTGAAAACGCTTGTTTGTGTAAATACATGTGAGTATGATATTAGTATACTTGGGGATAGGAGTTGTGTAGAGACTATACCCTAAGGATTGAGACTAGTGATATGAATAAATGTATATATATATATATAGATATATATATTATATATATATATATATATATATATATATATATATATGAAAATAATGAAAATATATGTATGCGGATTGTAAGGTTGCAATTATCGTGGTTGTGTGTGTGTGTGTAGTATATATATATAATGGAAGCATGTATATTAGTGTGAGAGGAAGAAATGCATGTGGGCATATGTAGTTGGGAACTAAGTAAGAAAGAGACATAAGTGGGGAAGAAAGAAAGCTATAAATGAATAAATAAGAGCTAGTAAGTATGTGTGCAATGCATAACTATAATGAGCATGTGAGTATGAACATGGTTATGTGCGGCAAGTGTTTAATTAAACAAGTAAATGTGTTGTATGTATTAACATAAGAACGTTGATATGCCATGGGTAAGTATGAACTAGTAAGTATGTAAATTGGCGTGATTAAGTATGTATATGTGTATAAGAATAATATGAGCACAAGAGTTCAAGTTCATACGAGATTGAGCATGTTTATTTAGATGTATGATAGTATAGAAATGCATATGCATACCTATGTTATGGTTTTCGGAAGTTAAATTAAAACTAAGAATGTTTTTAAGTTTCAAAATGTTACAAAAAAAGTTTCAAATGTTTTTGAAAGAGATGTATTTCAGAAGATGCTTCTTACAGTTTTAAGATTTGATTTAAGTTTTTTTAAAAAGTTTATCCCAGTTTTATATTTTTCGGGCATGAGTTAAAACCCCACCCTGGTATGTAACTTGAGATACAGTGGAATTGACGGATTCAGAGACGTAGACATGTGGAGGACTGAGGGGACGCTCTCAGATCCTCGACCAAGACTAGGGTTGACAGATCCTCGAAATCCTGGTATGGTGGCTAGACTGCTAGTTGAGCTGTTGTCCTGGGTGTAGAGCTCTACGTTGCCAGTTGAGCTGTTGTCCTAGACGTAGGGCACCACCAGCCTCAGAGATGCCGTAGTTGAGCTGTTGTCCTGGGCATCGAGTACCATCAGCTTTCAGAGATGCCGCAGTTGAGCTGTTGTCTTGGGCATCGAGTATCATCAATTTTCAGTTTTCAGATTTTCAGTACACAGTTTTCAGATCATCAGTATATAGTTTTCAAAAGTCAGATTTTAGTAAACAGTTTTCAGAAACAGATTTTAGAGACAGTTTCCAGAAACTAGAGATTTAAATGATGTTTTTAGCAAGTCTAGTTTTATAAAGAGAATTTCAGAAAGAGTTTCAGAAAACAGTATTCAGAAAAGGTTTTCAAGAAGTATTTTTTAAATTATATTACATGTTAAAGTTGAAAATAGTTAACAAGTTATGCATATAAATCATACATTCTAGTTATCATTTGAAAGCATATAGTTGACATTAATACATGTGACATGTCTGCATAACATGTTCATATAGAAGTAACATTTTATAAAGTACGAGTGCATAGTAGCATGATCTTATTTAAATGTTTATGTATCAATGATGAATGTATGAGTTGTATGTTTATTTAGAAAGAACATATAGCATGAATGCTAGATGATGATGAAATGGTAACGTTTGCATGTATACATGGATTAAATGATTGACATGAATAATATTTTAGTTGTCCGATTTGATGATATCTCAAGATAGTGTAAGAGAGAAAGTTATAGTAATACCTGAAACAGACTTGTAAAGAGTACATAAAGTAAGTAGGAATCAGCGTAGCACAGCAAAGCGTGATGAGATGCGTCTTAATGTGATTGTGACATAGAATTTAATATAAATAATATATTATACACACATATATTATAAATGTTTGATAATTTAAATAGCAAACAAAAGTTAGCAGGTGGTGATCAGTTAAAGGTACAGTAACAAAGTGACATGTTTGTGAAATGATTAAGAAATAGATAATTAATTCGGATTTTACAATATTTGCATGGTTACTTATTGAGTCTTATGACTCACACCATAACAGTTTGTTAGTTTTGCAGGTCAGTAGCAGTCATACTGAGCTACAGGAATTCAGTGAAGACTTTGAAGACAGTGGATCGCCCCAATTGCAGTTAAAAGAGAGCATTGAGTACTGGGTCGAGTTATGGGTCCTCACGGCCCTTGTATTTATATTTGCATTTGTATCTCATATGTAAGAGTTAAGTAATAGCGCAGTTTTATTTGAGTTCTGACCGAAGGCAAGTATTTACATTTTGTTCATTGAGTTCAGGCCTGAGGCCTAGATGATGATTGCATATAAGTTGAGTTTGCTTAAGCAGGTTGTCTCATGGTGCTGGCTATAAGCCAGGTTGCATGATGTTCTGCATACATCATGCCGAAATTTCGTTAGAATCAGTGGCTTATGGAGATGGGTTTTCCTGTCTCATGCCGGTAACATCATGGCCTAGGCGGGATGTTACAAAGTTGGTATCAGAGCATGGTTTTAAGAGTCATCAGTAGCATGGTCTAGAAGTCAGTGACGCAATTGTGGGGATCCAACTGTCCGAGATTGTCTTCAGTTTTGTAAAGACCACATATGTCTTTGTATGTATCTTCTATGATTGTTTGATATTGTATGATTTTATTGTTCTGTGTTTTACTTGCTTGAATATGAGTCCATGGGTGACTCAATTGATGTGTATAGATTAGCTATCTCCTATGGGAGGAGATGAAATTAAGTAGTAAGTACTTGCGGCCTTTTTTAGATCAGAAAAACTTGCATATAATTAGATAGTATTAGTATAGGGCCTTTGTGAGGCCAGATGACTCGAGATAAGAACCAGAACAGTACAGCTAGAGATAAGAACCAGATCAGTTAGTCCAGAGATGAGAACCAGACTAGTATAGTCAGTTTAAATTAGCAGTAGCAGTAGATGAGCTATTCAGGATCCTAGCTTATAGATAGTGATTAGTTCGTATTTGGGACAGAGAAGTTATATCAGTGGAGTTGAGTAAGATAGTTTTCTGCACATTCGACCAGGTTCGAATCAGCAGTTATAGGGATGGGGAAATTTCGAGGACGAAATTTTATAAGAGGGGGGTGTGAATGTAACATCCCTGATGTTCGTGTGATATTTGGAAAAGTTCCCGGATCAAAATGTGGTCCCGGAACAGAGCGACATTAGCGGATAAATGTTTAAGTGATGGAATATGAGTTGGAATAATATATTACGAATATTCGTCACGTTGGAAAATTCGTGGGACCAAAATTCAGTTAAGCGAGTTTTGTAAAACGAGTAAAGTTTGCGGTTTCGATTACGAAAATTGCAAACAAACTCCGATTGAGTTGATTCTTGAACCATTGGACTCATTTGTCCGAGAAGAACAACTTTCGTGTTGAATACTTTTCGAAAATCACGTCAGAAAGGCTTCAAAAATGCGAAATTCTATAAAGTTCCATGATAGGGACCTAAATGAAATTTTCCAGGGTCAGTTTGTAATTTTCATAAACTTAACTATATAAACCACATAGTTTCAGCAAATCACAAAAAGGGCAAAACCCTTATCTTTCCCTTCACCCGACCCCCCACCGTTCTTTTGAGAAGTGGTTCACCGGCGAGCTTCCGCAACAGTGCTGGTGTGATCGTCCGGCGACGACGTGAACGATGGTGGCTAGCATCGACAGCGGAAACGCCGGCAACGGAGGAGAGGAAGAGAGAGAGACGCGCGATCTTGGGTTTCCCGATCCCGGCTCTTCGCTTCGATTGACGACCCGAGCCACCCACCAAATCGAAGCCCTCGACGAGTACTATGAGATGGTGGTGACGGTTTTTCCGATCCGTGCTCGGTGGCACGCAATTTATCAACTCTTAACAAATTAACCTATGCATCTAAAAATATTTCCAACACTTGAGAATAATTCAAAGCATACACAATAATTTTTCAACACTTGCAAAAATACTCCAAGCATACAAAAATTAATACATCTACTATATACTAATTCTTCCAACACTTGAATGCTTCATATCCTCACATACATGCTTCCAATTTATCCAACACTTCCACAACAATTTTTCTCAACAATAATCATCAACAAATCAACAATAAATTGAACAATAAAATTTACAAATTAAATTTTACCAACAAGCTTCCAACCTTTTCCAAATCCTCCAAGCTTTGAACTCCTTCAAAAGCCACCAAATTGAGCCTTCTCAAGAACAAGTCTTGGTGATCAAAAGGTGGATTGATCACTCAAGAATGGCAACCAAGATTTTCCCCAAAATCAACTCTTGAACCCTAGGAAAAATCAAGAACTTTAAGAACACAATTAATCCTTAACACTTAAAGATTAATTTCCATGGTCTTGATTAGTTGTAGGGTAATATTTGGTGAGATTTAGGCTTGGATTTAAAAAGCAAAAAAAAAAAAACAAAAAAAAAAACAAAACTTTTCTTTGTTATGTCGGCAGAGGGCAGAGAAGCAAAAAAAGGTTTTAATTCATTTCACTAGTTTACTGGTTTCGACAGTATACTTAAGAAAAAAGGAAAGTGATTTTTGCTTTTTATTCTTTTGATTTTTTTTTAATAAAATTAAGAAAAAAAAAACCGAAACAAGCCAATAACATAAACCATGGTATAAGGGAATCTTTTACCTACACCACATGTTTCAAAAAGTTAACTTAACCATAGTTAAAAATTAATCTCACAAACTTTAGTAACTAAGTTACCTTTATGAATCAATTAGTTACTTTAACCAAATAATTCAATTTTGTTTTACCTTAATTACTTTAACTAATTAAAAGCTTTATTGCATAATCTAAGTATTTAATATTATATATTAATTTAACAATTAAATTAATTCACAAAATAATTACTAATAAAATGTAAATCAATTATTCTTTTATTATACAATAAAATTATATCAACTCTTGATATAAAATTAATTAATTCAATTCATCTCATGAATTATCAGATTAAACAATTTAATCCTAAAAAACCCAAAAAAAGACTTTGTCAACATTTGACGAGAGGTCACCCTAGTGCTCAACGAGTAAACTCAATATAATGGAACTCTCTAGGCACACGTTCGGTTGTTACGTATATATATATACATATATTTCTCATATACTTGTATACATATTTCATGAGGGCCTGTCCACCTACAAATCATGACTAAACAACACGACACATCGAACCATACAAGTCGAGGTTAAAACGCTAATGTATAATCCCTTAGTCATTACCGTTTCCAATTGAGTAAGGTAATAGTTATAATGTCAAAACTTTATCTACTCAATATCAATCAACTTTTCAAAACTATATTCCATTAATAAATATTATATGCAGAACTCTTTTCAATGTTATTTATAATGTCAAAGAAATAATTTCTTCGACGAACTTTCGGCCGAAATATTTCCGAATATACTCTAAAAAATATATGGAAACATAATCCAACCATATGGACTGAAAATCCTCATATTAACACACACAGATCTTCGTGAGCATCAGTCTATACCTAACAGACATCCAGCGGTCAGACCATGAAAGGTCTCTGACATGCATGGTATCAGACATAGAGGATTACTCACAAGATCATTGTGGTGTCTCAAGTCAAAGGACCACAATAACTACTCAACTCGAAAAGACAACTATTGACAGTTTATGGAATATCTATTAGTCATCTTTTATGAATTGTTCAATACTCATTCAACTAATGAATATCTGCATTTCTATATGAACTTCCGCTAAGCTCACAGTCTGTTGAGACAAACCATATGTCCATTACATATATAGACAATGCACTAGTCTTACCAATATAATGACCGACCCATGTCAATATATCTAGACCAAGAATAATTTATATTCGAGAGAATGCGTGATATTTCTCAACACCATTTGCAACTCTTGCAACTATATCACCACATGTTGTAACATCGGGTCTTTACTAAATTTATATAAGGTTTCGATTGTAACTCGAAATCTCTAACTCTTAGATTTACAATATATAAATAAAAGTAAGAGTTTTACCATATAAATAAATAAATAACCATGATAAAATAAATATTATATTGCATAAATATCAAATATTCATACAAAAATTGAATAGTGCTCGAT